>SJYC01132408.1:0-14414 GCA_006408675.1 Madoqua kirkii
ATTAACCTAGTTTGCATTCTATCTAAAATCATTTTTATTTTATAGCTATATTTTATAGTATCTTTACTAATTATACTTATCAGAGTAAGACGTGGCATAGTAAAAAGAAATCTGTGTATTTTTTATCAGAAGCAACAATTTCTCACCCCATTGCTGCTTATTTGTATCCCTACTCTCTGAAAATATTTAGTAATTTATAGATTTTAACTTTAAACATTTGTTTTAAGTGTTTTTGATCATTAACTCATAGGTCTTTAGAAATATTATTTTATTTATGTTAGTAATATATGTATGTTAATTTGTATTACACATATTTATTTTGTAATATTTTGTAATAGTTTTCTTTGCAACACTATTTACTTCTTTTTCATAATAGTTTTTCAGCTCATCTTTGCAGAACACTTTTAATTATTTTTCTATCCCAAACTTGTGCTCAAGAGAGTCAGAGACAAAAATAACCTTTGCTTGTTCCTTTCCTACATCTCGAGACTCTAGAAAATTTTTGTCCCTGGCTAGAGGGAGTCCTGACCTGAGAACAAAGGTCAGCCTGGAGGAATCACAGATGGGTATCAATGGAAACATGTTGTGTGTGCATAACAGCTTTTAGTGCATTATTTATTTATTCAATGGTCATACATGGAAAATCATTCAGAATTCCCTTCCTAGTCATTCATTTGCCAAGAACACAGAAAGTGGCTTGGTGCTCTACTCAGGCAAAATTTAATGGTTCTTCAGCTACAATGAGAGTTGCTTTGACAGTAACATGTCTTTTCCTTTTTGCCAGCTCTGCCTGTAGTTTTAATAGCAGCACAACTGGACTTGGATTCCTGCAACTGTCAAAATGAATGAGAGGGAGCATGAATTCCATTGCTTTATCCTGCTACATTTTCGGTTGGTTTTCTAAAGTAATTATTCACAAGATGTAGCACTTCACTTTGTTTCTTCACAGCGGTGGATGAAGACTCACTATAAATCAATACCCTGTTCTTATCTAGAAGTACATAGGAAGAAAGCCCTGAAGATGACTGGAGATGTTTGGGAGGCAGAGAAGTTTCTTCAGAGGAAAAGTGAATTTCAGGACTGCTTAGCTTATAGTGGAAAAGTTTCAGGAGAAATAGTGCCAAGGAATATAAATGGAAGACCAGTATGAAGAAAGCCATTAGGATATCCCTGTTTGTTGATGAGTGATAACTGCAAAAATAATAATTTGCATAAAAGTAAAACATTTTGGGGGGCGCAACACTTAATCCATAAGAACTGTTCCATTTGGCTAGTTACAAAATTTATTTTTACCAGAGTAAATATAATAATAGTGATAGGTAAGAAGAGAATGAAAATTGAAAGGTAAATTAGTTGGTTCAAAATGCTCCTCTTCACTTATGAAGTTATAAAACTACTATAATGATAAAGAATCACCTTCTTACTGATTTTAGAAATTATATCAGCAGGCAATAGTATATAACAGGACTATAAGGAAGCAAATATAAAATAATAATGCCATCTTAGTTGTGCTTTTAGATTTTTAATACACTTTGAAATTTTCTCGCCAGTGTGAATCTCCAGAGACTCTGAAATAATGTGGCAGGATAGTGTTCTTTCAGTTATTTGTTGGGCTATTCTGGGTCTTGGTTGAGGCATGCAGAATCTTTGACCATCAAATTGGGGTATGGCATTTGGGATCTTTACTTGTGGGGTGTGAGATCTTTAGTTGTGGCATGTGAGGTCTAGCTTCTGACAAAAGAATGAACCTGGTTTCCCTGCAATGGGGGCAATGGAGTCTTAGTCACGGGACCACCAGGGAAGTCCCAGTAGTATTCTTACTTTATAGATGAGGGGCAGCCTGAGGCTCACAGGATGTATATGACTTGTTCAGAATCGTATGTGGGGTCAGCAGCTGAGCCTGGACTTGACTCTGCTTCTGTTTAACTCTTAGCCTTCTAATTTAACTATAAGAGAAGCAAACCAATTTCTCTTTAATTTTAAGTTCCATAAAATTTCATTTAGTGTTAAAACTTTAGGAAAAAATGTGTTTTTTTTTTAAATTTTTTGATTTATTTATTTTAATTGAAGAGTAACTACTTTACAATACTGTAGTGGTTTTGCCATACATTGACATGAATCAGCCATGGGTGTACATGTGGTCCTTATCCTGAACCCCCCTCCCACCTCCCTCCCCATCCCATCCCTCAGGGTCATCCCAGTGCACCATCCCTGAGCACCCTGTCTAATGCATCAAACCTGGACTGGTGATATGTTTCACATATGATAATATACATGTTTCAGTGTTATTCTCTCAAATCATCCCACGCTCGCCTTCTCCCACAGAGTCAAAAAGACTTCTATATACCTGTGTCTCTTTTGCTGTCTTGCATATAAGGTCATCATTACCATCTTTCTAAATTCCATATATATGTGTTAGTATATTGGTTATGTGTGTTAGTATATTGTGTGTCTTTCTTTCTGACTTACTTCACTCTGAATAAGAGGCTCCAGTTTCATCCACCTCATTAGAACTGATTCAAATGTATTCTTTTTAATGACTGAGTAATATTCCACTGTGTATATGCACCACAGCTTTCTTATCCATTCATCTGCCAATGGACATCTAGGTTGCTTCCATGTCCTGGCTGTTATAAACAATGCTGCGATGAACAAGGGGTACATGTGTCTCTTTCACTTCTGGTTTCCTCAGTGTGTATGCCTAGCAGTGGGATTGCTGGGTCATAAGGCAGTTCTATTTCCAGTTTTTATGGAATCTCCACACTGTTGTCCATAGTAGCTGTACTGGTTTGCATTGCCACCAACAGTATAAGAAGGGTACCCTCTCTAGCATTTATTGTTTGTAGATTTTTTCATAGCAGCCATTCTGACCAGTGGCATTTCTCTGATAATGAGTGATTTGAACATCTGTTCATGTATTTGTTAGCCATCTGTATGTCTTCTTTAGAGAAATATCTGTTTAGTTCTTTGGCCCATTTTTTGAGTGGGTTGTTTATTTTTCTGGAAATGAGCTGCAGACATTGCTTGTATATTTTTGAGATGAATTCTTTGTCAGTTGCTTCATTTGCTATTATTTTCTCCCATTCTGAAGGCTGTCTTTTCACCTTGCTTATAGTTTCCTTCATTGTGCAAAAGCTTTTAAGTTTAATTATGTTCCATTTTTATTTTTGCTTTTATTTCCATTATTCTGGGAGGTGGGTCATAGGAGTTTTATAGTTTCTGATCTTACATTTAGATCTTTAATCCATTTTGAGTTTATTTTTGTGTGTGGTGTTAGAAAGTGATCTAGTTTCATTCTTTTACAAATGGTTGACCAGTTTTCCGAGCACCACTTGTTAAAGAGATTGTCTTTTCTCCATTGTATATTCTTGCCTCCTCTGTCAGAGATAAGGTGTCCATAGGCATGTGGATTTATCTCTGGGCTTTCTATTTTGTTCCATTGATCTATATATCTGTCTTTGTGACAGTACCATACTGTATTGATGGCTGTGGCTTTGTAGTAGAGACTGAAGTCAGGCAGGTTGTTTCCTCCAGTTCCATTCTTCTTTTTCAAGATAGCTTTGGCTATTTGAGGTTTTTTGTATTTCCATACAAATTGTGAAATTATTTGTTCTAGTTCTGAGAAAAATTCTGTTGGTAGCTTGACAGATATTGCATTGAATCCATAGATTGTTTTGGGTATTATACTCATTTTCACTCTATTGATTCTTCCAATCCATGAACATAGTATATTTCTCCATCTATTTGTGTCCTCTTTGATTTCTTTCATCAGTGTTTTATAGTTTTCTCTATATAGGTCTTTAGTTTCTTTAGGTAGATTTATTCCTAAGTATTTTGTTCTTTTTGTTGCAATGGTGAATGGAATTGTTTCCCTAATTTCTCTGTTTTCTCATTGTTAGTGTATAGGAATGCAAGGTATTTCTGTGTGTTAATTTTATATCTTGCAACTTTACTATATTAATTGATTAGCTCTAGTAATTTTCTGGTGGAGTCTTTAGGGTTTTCTATGTAGAGGATCATGACATCTGCAAACAGTGAGAGTTTTACTTCTTCTTTTCCAATCTGGATTCTTTTTATTTCCTTTTCTTCTCTGATTGCTGTGGTTAAAACTTCCAAAACTGTTGAATAGTAGTGGTGAGAGTGGGCACCCTTGTCTTGTTTCTGACATTAGAGGAAATGCTTTCAGTTTTTCACCATTTAGGATAACGTGTTTTAGTTAAACCTAATTAAGTAGCATTTCTCTGCCATTCTATTTAACCATGTACAATAACTTTCTTCCAAGAAGTCTTTTATCATTCTTATTCTACTCAAATATTCTATATATTTCACTTATACTGTTGATGGGAAGATTCTGGTTGTCCTGAATAAAGCATGCACCATATTAAAAATAGCCCTCTCAGTGGGTTGTAAACATAACCCCACTTCAGATCAAATCTTGCTCTCTAAATTATACATGGATAATCTTCCACTATTTACCAAATTGCCTTAAATTCAGTTTCCTTATCTGTAAAACAGTTAACTAAATATACCTCCCTGATGTGGTTATTGGACTTTTTTGGAGGTTGGTCTCCTTCATCAATTGGATCTATTATAGTAAACCTGCTAATCAAAAGATCCTACTTTGGATGTGATAAGCTGATATATGACTTAGGACAAGCCAACCAGACATGCAGCCTCTTGGTTGTGGTAATTGGTACAATGGATATGTGATGCTCTTCCTTCGGCCTTCTTTGGTGGTGTAATTATAGAAAGCTATCCCTTGCAACTGCATTTGTTTGTTTGTATTCTTTATCCTATGGAGAAAACATATCTATGGGATAGAAAGGTAAAGCTAAAGCCAAAAATGTCAGTAAGGGAGAAAGAATGTATAAGAAGTGGATTTAATAATGCCTCACCCATCCATTTTGGCACACTATTTACCTGTTAAGACTCTTCATTTATTTTAATATCATTATTATATTTCATTTTAGTTTGATATATCTTGAGTTGTTAGACTTTTGTCATAATTTGAAGAGCTCCAATTAAGGCAACTTGACAGGGTTCTCTGGAGAGCCCGGAAACAGATATTAAAGACATTAACATTCTTTGCCTTTCCCTTTTTCCCTTTTATATAGAGAAGCAAAATTCTAAGACTCCCATGCAGTTAGATTTGTCCATGTCACACAGGTTTTGCCGATATGTTTTAAGTGGAAGCCTTTAGATAAAGTTTCCAAGACAGTGTTTAAGACAAATAGAGTAGATAATATAATTTTTCAACTTTTTGCCCATCTCTCTCCTGCCTGGGACACTGATGCAGTGCTAGGAGGTACAGCATCCGTAATGCAACCATGAACAAGAAAGTCATGGAATAAAAATAACAGTAGAAATATGGAAAGTACTTGGGTCTTTGGCAGCATACTAGATTGCCATATAAACCTGAAATTACCTTCCTTTTACATGAGATAAATATTTAAGCCAGTATTAGTGTTATTTTCCCGTTTTGAAGCCAAATACATACTTGACTTATGCAAAGTAAAAGTTTGGTAATGTATTCAAAAGTTTAACAGGTTACTTAATAAATCTAGAATGTTCAGCAGATTACTATTACCATAAATTGTTTTATCCTCCAACACATAGGAAGAAGCAACTATAAATTAGATCCAAGACCTGTGTAGTGATGTCTACTAAGGAAAAGCTATGACTGTTGTATATAGATGTTCTTTGTCCTAGATTTTACTCTCATTTGGGGCAGAAGTGGTTTCTCATTTCTAAAGCCGTGGTCCTGATGCCCTTGAGCCTTCTGCCCTGGTAGTGCAAATTCAAATCAGCCTCCAGCAAGGAGTGGACCAGGGGACACTGTCATAATGGCATATTTCCATTTTGTTTTGATCTTTTCCTAGATAGCTTATATCTGCTTCCTCATCTGTCGATTTCTTTGGAAGGGCCTCTGGGAACCCACACTTGAGCAGAGGCTGCGAGGAATCCTTCAAAAAGGAAAGAGAAACTACCTGCCTATTCTCAGAGTATCTGTCTCAGAAATCACAAACTTGCAGAGCACAAATGTAACTCAGGTCAAAGTTGTATTTTGTTTTACTGACAAAGTATCTAAAGCTTTTAAAAATAGTTTGTACACATTTTAAAGTCAGGATATTTTAGTTACTAATTCAAATTCTAGCTTCCTTTAAAATTAGAAAAACTGGGCATCTGTGAGCTTCTGACCCTGTAGAACGTCATATACTCCTTGGATTTCCATAGTCTTCCTGTTTGATTATACTCAAGCTGCCTCATTCTTTCTTGTTACCTCTAAGTGCTTGAAATCACGACACCTTGTCGTACCTTGTTGGTTTGGATGACTTCAGGGAGGTGGTATTAACCAGAGGAAAAGAACTGACAAGGAGTCTAGTCAACGTGTGTTAGAATCAAGTCAGAAATCTGCTAATGACCCTTTTAAATGTCTTCCTTTTTGCACTTAGTCAGTGTGTGGAAATAATAGGCTTTTCAGCGCCAGTAGCAAGTCATCATAGTGGAAAAGAGAAAGGACAAAAGTCTTAAAAGTACTACAAAAATGGTGGTTTGTAAAATGAGTCATCTGTGGCTTTCTTATGTGTTTGATCTTGAATTTTTCCTGACTTGGTTGGTATCTACTATTGAAATGATAGAAATATTCTAAGGGTGAAAGAATAAAAGATCCTCTCAAAGGCATATACCAGGCAGTCATGAAAATTAGTATTAGATTTTCACCTGCATCCTCAGATTACTACTTTGAAAGAACGCATGGACAGTGTGGAAACATACATAATCAGTCTTTTCTTTCTTTGCCGTATTGAGATAAGTAAAGCTGATTTGTGGTAACAGGAGGGAGAAGATCAACAAGCTTCCAGCATTGTATCTCATTGTCTTCTCTCTCTACTTGAGTGGAGGAAGGGAGTGACTACTACACATTTCTTCGTATTTTACAGAAGAAAACCATCTTTGGGTTGGTATGGTTGGACACAACTGAGATCACAAACAATGCAGGCTTAAAATCATATAAACTTCTAACATGATGCATATTTCCTGATCACTTTTGATAATTACCGAATGCTCTCTCTGGTCATGTCATCACTGGTTTTTGTGTGTGTGTGGTATGTGTGTGCATGTGTGTGTGTGTGTATGTTTTATTTGTTTGTTTGTTTCTTAACATGAGCTTATCTGGCTTCTAACAATTTCCCAAGCAGAACCTAGTGCACCTTCAACTCCTTGAGAGAAGGGATGAGGTTTGTTGTTGTTGTTTTGCTCGAGTTTTCTGCACAAACGTGGGTGGAAGGATATTACTTGGCATTTTGGTCACAGTAAAAAGTAAAAATTAGTAAAAAGAGTAGAGGAAGGTAATTGGAAATAATTTTTTAAAGGGATACATAGTGTCCCTGAAGGATAGTTCTCCTGGGGAGAAACCTGATCAGCGATAGGGGAAAAAAAATAATTGGTGCTCTGAAAGTGAGCATGCATCCCCACCTGCAGTGGACCTTTTACCACTTCTTGTTATGTGGACCTAAGGTAGTTTGACCCATAAAACAAGCTTCATCTCAACATATTCAGCTTAGAAAGAGGTTCAGAATATTGGTCTCTCCACATAAACATTACTGTGATCTCCAACAGGAATTGTGACATCTAATGGCAGAGTTTCAGAGAAAAATTCCCCTGTTTTTATTGTTGAGGTCCTTGGAAATATCTGCATTCTGATGCTTTCCAAGAATTTATTATCATTATTTTTTTATGGAAAGACACTATATTTTAAATATAGCAGTATATACATGTCAATCGCAAACTCCCAGTCTATCCTTTCCCCCATACTTCCCTCCCATAACCATAAATTTTTACTCTGAATCTGTGAGTCTGCTTCTGTTGTGTAAATAAATTCATTTGTATCATTGTTTAGATTCCATTTATAAGTGATATCATATAATACTTGTCTTTGTCTTAGTTCACTTAGTATGATAATTTTCAGACCCATCCACACTGTTGCAGTGACATTATTTCATTCTTTTCAATGGCTCAGTAATATTCCACTGTATATATGTACCACATCTTTATCCATTCCTCTGTTGATGGACATTCAGTTTCCTTCCATGTCTTGGCAATAGTAAACAGTGCTTCAGTGAACACAGGTGAATGTATCCTTTTGAACCAATTATTTATTAGACTCAAATGCCCTTCCCTATTTGTTTAGGATGGTTTCTTTTGTGACCAAAGGAACCTAATGTGTATTCTACAGCCTCCACAGCTTTTGAGCAGATGCTAGATATTTAAATCCATATCTAATAGACTCCAAGATTTGGAACTATTTCTTTTCACATCCCAAACAGTTTTAATGATACATAATTCCTTAGTTAAAAATAATATTATGTTAAATACTTGGTTTGAAGAATAACACTGATGCTTTGTTAATTTTTTCTTTATTCGTTTCTGTTGCTTTAAATCAAGTATATTCAATTAATTTTTAATTTAATTAAGTTTTAAATGGAAAGGCGTTCTAATCACTTAAGGATTTTTTATTTCATTTTCTCCACTGTCTGCTTACCCATAAGCACATAACTAAGTTTAAAGCAGTTTCTTGAGAATTTGAAGATTGTATGCTTTTCTTTGCTGAGATTTTCTAGAAACGGTAAAATTATTCACACAGCACAAGTGAGCAAATGTTGTGGTCCCTGCCTTCCACATCATTCAGAATGCAGCTAGTTCTCAAACACGATTGGTTACAGTGTATAGGGATTTCACAAAAGTGACTGATAGCATTGGACTTTTTCTCTTTTTCAAAGATCATTTTATTTTTGGAATTAAAGTCACTGATCCCAGCTCACCAGCACATACCTGCTGTTCATTGATAGCAGCATCAGGCATGCCTAACTCAGCTGTGAAAGCTACTGTGTAGTTTCCTCCTAAAAAATGTTTATTCTGAAATGACATGCTGAAAGTACAGTCCCAATAGTGTAGGTTTGCTGAAATGAACAAACTTATATGTCTTCTCCCTATTCTTGAGTGGACTGTTCTGATGCCTTTACCTGTTTGTGGTTGACTTGATTTGTTTATTATATTTGAGAAAATACATATTAATAGGTTTGATGAGCAGCTTGAGAATAAATGTGCTTACCAGCATTTTACCTAAAGCTAATGGACATGTAGTTTATAATCTCATTTATTTAGAAGGATGATTATGACAAGGTGGGTTGAGCTGCAGCTATCGCATGACCTTTGAGAGTGCCTCGTAGAGAAGCAATACCTCTTAATGTATCCAAAAACGTTGCGCATTCAATTAGCAGCTCCTTGAATTATTGATCAAACACTTAAACTTACTGAAGTGTCTTGATGTGTAGTCGTGTTGAAGGAGCCAAATTAGAATGGTAGGATAATTAACTATCTATGTGACCTTCTGGAGAAGGCAATGGCACCCCACTCCAGTACTCTTGCCTGGAAAATCCTATGGACGGAGGAGCCTGGTGGGCTGGCATCTATGGGGTCGCACAGAGTCGGACACAACTGAAGTGACTTAGCATGTGACCTTCAGTAAGTCAATTGACCCCACCAAACTGAGCCTCACTTTCTTCATTGTTAAATAAAATACCTACCCCATCCTGTTTGCAGATATTTGTAAATATTGAACAATTTATGGAAAATTACCTCATTCCAGGTTATTCTTAGCAAATTACCACCTAAAGAGTAATGTCTTCTGAAGCTTTAAACCCTTTATAATTTGAGCCACATAAACGCTCAAAGTGTTTCTTGGAAGGAACACCATTATTTCAGGGCTGTTGGTCTTGAATCCCATGCTAGTTTATTATCTCAAGGGTAGAAATTATGGTATGCTTTCCTTCTGCATCCCAAGAAAAGAAATATAACCATTTATATGGAAGCAAAGCACATATTTTGATTGTTTTATAATCAGGGAAAAAAAGAAAAAAACATCTTTAGTTTTGTTGAATGTGTTTTAAACTACTAAAATTGCAGTCATAAACTCAAAGCTCGTTTATATAGATACCAAGAACATTGATCATTTGCTTTAAGACTACACAATTAAAAAAAGAAAATATTTGAGGTGCTTGTGGAGCCAAACAACTTAACAACTCATTTAAAGGATAAACATATTTAAGCTGAGGCATACCATTTGATTCAACACTCGAATGAATAGAGCTGTGTCTAGAAATCTGAGAGTGCCTGGATCTCTTTTCTTAAAGGATCTGTGAAGAAGCTCAGAACCAGAAACGGGGTTTCTTTAGAATGTGGGGGTGGAGATATAGCTGAAGAGTTTGAGTGAGTGGATCTGAGGATCACAATAGAGAAGTCACAGAAGAATACCTTGTGAGGAATCAGAGGCCACTCATCTCAGAGTCAAGGCAGCAGTGAAGGGCGAGTCTGAGGAGAGCGGAAGTGCAGAGTTCACCCTGGACCACCATACACATGATCAGTTTCACAGGAAGAGAACCGTAATGACGATGCACTGGATTAGGTGAGGGTGGTAGGTGGGAAACTAGATTATATATTTATTTTAAAATGTATTTTATTGATGTACAGTTGATTTGGAATGTTTTGTTAATTTCTGTGTGTGTTAGTCACTCAGTCATGTCCAACTCTTTGTGAGTCCATGGACTGTAGCCCTCCAGGCTCCTCTGTCCATGGAATTCTCCAGGCAAGAATATTGGAGTGAGTTGCCTTGCCCTTCTCTAGGGGATCTTTCCAACCAAGGGATCAAACCCAGATTTCCCACATTGCAGGCAGATTCTTTACTATTTGAGCTACCCAGGAAGCTCATCTAAACCTGGGTCTCCTACATCACCTGCACTGCAGGCAGATTCTTTATCCACTGAGCCACCTGGGAATCCCCCCATTACTGCTAGGTTATAGTAATAGGGAGCTGTTAAATATGGGGCTAAGTTAAATGCTTTGTTTGGTATCTCAAATATCCTGTTTTATTGGGAAAGTGGCTTCCCTAATAGCTCAGTTGATAAAGAATTCACCTGTAATGCAGGAGACCCCAGTTTGATTCCTGGGTAGGAAAGATCCGCTGGAGAAGGGATAAACTACCCACTCCAATATTCTTGAGCTTCCCTTGTGGCTCAGCTGGTAAAATATCTGCCTGCAAGGCAGGAGACCTGGGTTCTATCCCTGGGTTGGGAAGATCCCCTGGAAAAGGGAAAGGCTACCCACTCCAGTATTCTGGCCTGAAGAATTCCATGGACTGTATAGTCCATGGGGTTGCAGAGAATCAGACACGACTGAACAACTTTCACTTTCACTTAATTTTCTTTCATACAGCAAAATGATTCAGTTATATGTGTGTGTGTGTATATATATATATATACATATACACACACGTATGTGCAATGCATATATATATTCTTTTTATATTCTTATATTGAATATAGTTCCTTGTGCTATACAGTAAGACCTTGTTTATCCATATATATATATATATATAATAGTTTGCATTTGCTAATCCCAGACTCCCAATCCATCCCTCCTCAACTCTTCTCCCCTTTAATACCCACAAGTCTGTACTCTATGTCTATGAATCTGTTTTTATTTCATATATAAATTCATTTGTGTCATATTTTAGTTTCCACATATAAATAATATAATATGATATTTCTCTTTCTGGCTTAGTTCATTTAGTATGATAATTTCTGGTTGCATCCAAGTTGCTGTAAATGGCATTATTTTATTATAGTATTCCATTGTATAGAAGTACTACAGCTTCTTTATCCATTTATCTGTCACAATGTCTTGACTATTGTGAATAGTGCTGCTATGAACATAGTGATGCATGTATCTTTTTGAATTAGAGTTTTATCTAGATATATAGCCAGGAATGGGATTGCTGAATCATATGGCAACTCTGTTTTTCAGTTTTTTGAGGAACCTCCTTATTGTTTTCCATAGTGGCTGCACCAATTACATTCTCACCAATAGTGTAGGAGGATTACCTTTTCTCCACACACTCTACAACATTGGTTATTTGTAACATTTTTAATAATGGCCAACCTAATTACCGTTTTGTAATTTTGATTTGCTTTTCTCCAATAATTAGTGATGTTTAGTATCATTTCATGTGCTTGTTGCCTGTTTGTATGTCTTTTTGAAGAAATGTTTATTTAGGTCTTCACATTTTTTGTTTTTTTCTTTTTTTTTGGTCATTCAGTTATAGGAGGTATTTGTATATTTTGGAAATTAAACTCTTATTGATTGCATCATTTGCAAATATTTTCTTCCATTCTATAAACTGTCTTTTCATTTTGTTTATAGCTTACGTTTCTTGTAAGCTTGATTAGGTCCCATTTGTTTACTTTTGAAAAGCTACATAATTCTTTAACTCAGTTTTGACACTGAAATGGAGGTGGGGCTAAATAAACGTGGAGGATAGTAGACCTGAAATTGGTAAATGGAAGCAAACCAACTAAAGGGAAGTAAAGGGAGAAGGATGGCATTGTTGCCCAGCTGAACCTCCCATTTCATTGAGGGAGAATCCACAGTCAGATAAGGGGCAGGTATGATTTAGAGCAGATGCTGTTGCACAAAGTAGAAGCAAAGAGAGAGATTACTGAGCAGCTAGTGTACTCTGGAAAAAATGATAGAAGAGAGAAAGTTATGTGGAATGAGGAACAGAAAATAGTACCATGATTCCTTAAAAGGGCTTGCACTGGAGATGAGCTACAGATGTATACTGTGAGGCTTAGCAGGGACCTGTTTCTGTATGACTAAGACTTGAGAAAATTTCCAAAGAATGAGCAGTGTTGGAAGACATTGAAACTGTAGTCAAACCAAATCCCTGAGCACTTCAGGCATTTAACTGATTCTCCAGAAAGACCAAATGAGGGGAAGACTATTTTCAGAATAAGGGGGGAAGTTTGGGACTAAGAAAACAAAACAAAACAAAACACCAAGGTGGCAATATACAAGAAAAAAAATGCTTATGAATACAATATAATTGCTATTAGTTGAACTGTTTGATAAAAAAAGCCCCATAAAGGAAGGCATATTTCTGATTTTCTACAATATATAATATATAACATGTGATATGCAAAAAAAAATATTAACCCAGAAAGAAGCAAGGTTATATGACCCTGACTTGGGGGAAAATTTGATAATTAGAAAAAGTATCCAAGATAAACCCATATTGGAATTAGAAAACAAAGTGTCTAAAGCAGTCATTAAAAGTAATGTTCAAAGACTCAGAGAAAATGTGACAATAATAAATGAAGTGACAGGAAATCTCATCATAAAAAAATAAAAGCTCTAATTCTCTTCTAAAAAAAAAGCCTGTTTCTTAAAGGGGGAAAATCATTTCATGGACTTAACAATATATTTTAGACTGAAGTGGAAAGGGTCTGTTAATAGGGAGATAAAGAGAAATTATATACTGCAAATCAGATAAAAAATATTTTTAAAATTAGAGATTTAGCAAACTGTCCTGAATATTAGGGGCTACCCAGGTGGCGCTAGTGGTAAAGAAGCCAATTGCCAATGCAGGAGACATAAGAGACAGTCTCTGGGTTGGGAAGAGCCCTGTAGAAGGGCATGGAAGAACAATAGGAACGGAAATATGTATGTATATATAAATATATACACATATATATACATGTATATGTGCTGCGCTGTGCTTAGATACTCAGTCATGTCCAACTCTTTGTGACCTCATGGACTGTATGTAGCCCAGCATACAGGCACCTCTGTCCATGGGGATTCTCTAGGCAAAGGCAAAAATACTGGAGTGAGTTGCCATGTGCTTCTCTAGGGGATCTTCCGAAACTAGGGATCAAACCCATGTCTCCCTCATTGTAGGTGGATTCTTTACCATCTGAGCTATCAGAAAGTGAAGTCGCTCAGTGTGTTCGACTCTTTGCGAGCCCATGGACTATAGCTCACCAGGCTCCTCCGTCCATGAGGTTCTCCAGGCAAGAATACTGGAGTGAGTTGCCATTTCCTTCTCCAGGGGATCTTTCCGACCCAGGGATTGAATCCAGGTCTCCCACATTGCAGGTAGACACTTTAACCTCTGAGCCACCAGGGAAGCCCATAAATGTATGTATATATGTATGTATGTACACACAGAGGAGTTCTATCAAATATTTAAGGAAGAAATAAAACCCATCTTACACAAAATATTTTAGAAAATAGAGAGCGCATCCCAATTTATTTTATGAGACCAGAACAGGCTATTACCAAACACTGACAAAAATACTTACAGTACAAATTATTAGCAAGATAAATCCAGTATCATATAAAAAAGATAATGTATTATTAGGTATGATTTATTTTAGGAATACAAAAATCAGTCAGTGTAGCTTACAGTAGTAAGAGAATTACAAAAATAGCTATACAATTATCTCAAGTATCAAAAAATAAAATGGATCTATAATTGGATACATTTATGGATAGATAGAGAGATATGTGAAAAAGCTTTT
>SJYC01132409.1:0-10269 GCA_006408675.1 Madoqua kirkii
GTAGAAATTATTTACTGTTTACATAATTATTCAAATATTCTATAACTTTAGAAATGTTTACAACTGTTTAAAGACATCCATTGTAAGCATTTTGGAATATGATTCGTTTTACTTTAGAATTATTTTCTAAGGATAAACTTCAAGAAATGGGATTACCACATTAAAGGATCTGAATAATAAGCTTTAAGTTGATAGAATTTTTCCTGTAAATATCCATCTGTAATTCTTACACATGTCTTGTGAACTGCACAGGTCAAACACAACTTTCTTATTTTGTGGTTTAGAAACTGAAGCTCCTAAAGGAGATTAACTGACTTGCCCAAGATCCAATGAACAATATGTATCCAGGACAGACCTAGAGGGAAGACCTCCTAGTCTCAAGAATTTTCTATAAACAGAGATGGCAAGGGGAGAGGATATGGTTTCTTTTTTTTT
Organism: Madoqua kirkii; assembly: GCA_006408675.1. Classification (NCBI taxonomy): domain Eukaryota; kingdom Metazoa; phylum Chordata; class Mammalia; order Artiodactyla; family Bovidae; genus Madoqua; species Madoqua kirkii. The sequence goes on from SJYC01132409.1 coordinate 436, forward strand.
TAACTATTGATGGTGTCCAATTTTCATAATATTTTTATGGTTAATTATGAGATTTGAGGAATATGTTAAAAGAAGAAAGATAAGAAATGCCTTCCTTGGCTTAGATATACAACAAATAAAATAAATACAAAATGGAATAATAAAACTTTGCTTTTATTTAGTACTAAGACACATGAAGTGATTTCTGAGTTACATCATTGAATTCTAAATAAAATCATATAATGTGTTTGTCACAAGATTTAAGAAGAGGCCTAAAGAAGTACTATAGTGAAAGTGAAAGAAGAGAAAGTTGCTCAGTTGTATCTGACTCTTTGCGACCCACTGGATTGTATAGTCCATGGAATTCTCCAGGCCAGAATACTGAAGTGGTGGTAGTCTTCCCCTTCTCCAGGGGATCTTCCCAACCCAGGAACTCCTGCGTTATAGGCAGATTCTTTACCAGTTGAGCCACAAGAGAAGCCCAAGAATACTGGAGTGGGTAGCCTTTCCCTTCTTCAGTGGATCTCCCCAGCCCAGGAATTGAACCAGAGTCTCTTGCATTGCAGGCAGATTCATCACAAACTGAGCTCTCAGGGAAGCCAATTTGCCAATAAAAGAGGATATTTGAGATACTAAACAAAGCATTTAACTTAGCCCTATATTTAACAGGACTTCTCTTGTGGCCCAGCTGGTAAAGAATCTGCCTGCAAGGTGGGAGACCTGGGTTCAATCCCTGGGTTAGGAAGAGCCCCTGGAGAAGGGAAAGGCTACCCACTCCAGTGTTCTGGCCTGGAGAATCCCATGGACAGAGGGCCCTGGTAGACTATAGTCCATAGGTTTACACAGAGTCAGACATGACTGAAGTGACCGAGATGAAAATGAGCAGTAATGGATTAACAAATTCAAGGATTATTAGTAACATGGTCTGAATTGTGGGTTTAGTTTTCCCTTTGGTTTTTGAACTACATGTGAATAATGAAGTTCAATGTTAGAACAATCACAATGTCATTTTTCCTTGTAATCCATCTAAGTCCATAGGATGGGTTAATGGTAGGGTTTCTAAATTTTAATAAGGATTCTAGTGCTCTGAGAGCTTAGATAACTTGCCTAAGACCTCTAAATGTGGCCTCATTCATGCAGACAGCTGAGCTCTGCTGCTGCTGCTGCTGCTGCTGCTATGTCGCTTCAGTCATGTCCGACTCTGTGCGACCCCATAGACGGCCTCCCACCAGGCTTCCCCTGGTTCTGTGATGAATGGGCTAAGGGTCCTATGTATGTGACTAGGTAAACAATAGGCAAAGCTGCTCAGACTTTCAGGAGTGTATTACCATGGAACTTTACCATGATGACAATAAGCAATCAGTATTTCATTTATGTAAAACTGTTCTCTCTCCTTTACTGATAGTGGAGTTTGTATCATCACTGTGTGTGACATACCATCTGACAGACACATGTGACATACCATGTGGCATTATAGTATCAGTTATTTGGAGCAGGATTTTTTTTCCATTTCTTCTATTTCCAGATGGCTTTCCTAGTTGGTTTATTAATTTTGCAGATATTGTAGGGAAATTTTAGGGTATAAACCAATAATGGATCACAGCAGCTAATGGAAGAAAGCTTCTGAACACTTTATTTACTGTGAGAAAACAACTATATTATGTATGTTAATGCAGGAAACATGGATCTTGAGCCTAGATTACCAAATATTTTAAGAACAAATTGATAACCAAGATAGTAAAAGAACTATTATCTTTTGGAAGAGTAGGTCTTATAAGTAGTGAGTTTACTAGCTGAGAATCATATCTTCCTCTTAACAACCTTATAGAAAAATTTGATAAATATAATCTTTTGTATTTTTATACCATGTTTCCTTTTATAAGCGTTTTGATGACATTCCTAAAGGAAATAAAGAAAAGTAATATTATCCCCACATTTCTGAAGAGTAAGCTGAGGTAATTTTATTTTCTTGGGCTCCAGAATCACTGCAGATGGTGACTGCAGCCATGAATTTAAAAGACGCTCCTTGGAAGAAAAGCTATGACAAACCTGCATAGCATATTAAAAAGCAGAGACATTACTTTGCCAACAAAGGTCCATATAGTCAAAGCTATGGTTTTTCTAGTAGACATGTATGGATATGAGAGTTGGACCATAAAGAAGGCTGAGAGCTGAAGAACTGATGCTTTTAACTGTGGTATTGGAGAAGACTCTAGAGAGTCCATTGGACTGCAAGGAGATCAAACCAGTCAATCTTAAAGAAAATCAATCCTGGATATTCATTGGAAGGACTGATGCTGAAGCTGAAACACCAATATTTTGGCCATGTGATGTGAAGTGAGGACTCATTAGTAAAGACCCTGATGCTGGGAGAGACTGAAGGCAGGAGCAGCAGGGGACAACAAAGGACAAAATGTTTGGAATACATCACTGACTCAATGGACATGAGTTTGAGCAAGCTCTGGGAGATGATGAAGGACAGAGAGTCCATGGGGTAGCAAAGAGTTAGACATGACTGAGTGACTGAAAAACAACAACGACAAAGCTGAGGTGATGTGACAACCCAGAGTCACACAACTCTCTTGTGAAGAAAGAACCAAGGTCTGATAATCTTAAATTTATACATTTTTATAATATAGGATTACATTTCTTTAAAACAGAACCTCAGAATGATGTGCAAGAGATAAGTGTTTCTCTTCCCTCATAAGGTTGTTTCTAACACAAGGTTTAATGGAAGATCAAAAGTGTTTATTTTTGTAGACTTCTTTTCCTCTCTTTATATCACTTTTAGAGGGAGGATATTGAGTGGGAAAGAATGGAATTTTGTAAGTTAGGAAAAGGAACTATGGGAAGACACTGATGCAGCTGGGGACACTGAGCCCCGAAATTCTGATAAGTCTTTGCTAGTGGAAGACTTACCTACCCCCTTAAGGAAGGAAGCAGCTTCCCCATCACAAGCAGAAACAGTTTCCATACTTCATATGGTATCAGCCTCTTCACCAGCAGTAGTATTGGCCTTTCCATGGCCATCTGAGGAAATTAACCCTGAGTTCCCAAGGAAACTGTAATCACCTACTGAGACAATGCTGGTTCTCCTCAGGATCTACCCTAGACTCCTCTTTGCCTCTAGACCTATAACTATATTCAAGTCCCAGAAGGCCCCTAAAGGTAAGGTATGATGTGAGATAACATGTGTGCAACACTCCAAAGGAACCACTTAAGTGGGTCTTATTTAATGAGATAAATCTGGGACCTGTAGGAACAAATACTGATAATACTGTGGGGTAATGATGGTAGGTACATAAAGTTGTATCAGGCCGAATTTATTGACATGAGCTCACTCAACAGAGGTCCTGCATTTAACATTGTTACTCAGGTAGTTAGAAAAATTTTCAATAGTCTAGTGGTTTGGCTAAAGCATGGACCAAAAAGCAGTCCCTGATGAGCAAACTGAAAATGCTCAACATGTCTTGGTTTAATAAAAGTATGAAATTCAAAGATGCCAGAAGATGGGAATGTTGAAAACTTCAGAAGATGAGGTCCAGAATATTTATCTTTTACTAATACTGTGAGAAATACATTTGTGAGGGGAGCTCCATTGTCCTTGTTTGTGATCACTGTAGCCTTGGTAATGTTAGTATAATATAAAAGTCCACTTATCCATGGAAATTACTTATAAAATGTAATTAGGAATGATGCAATATGAAGTTTACCTTGATCTAGAGAAAAGAGCTTTGGAAGAATTTGGACAAAATTCCCCAAAGTAAAGAAAAAAATCACCAAGTAGTAAAAAAATGTATATGCAAATGTGTGCCAAGAAACTGCTTAATTTTTTACACATGCTAAATTTCCCAGTGACTTGAATTATACTCAGGTTGTGAACTAAATGTTTTGTTCCTAAGTATTTCTTCACATTGTCTGACAGATGCCATTTCTGCCTGAAAGGAAGCATTAGAGAAGAATTTTGTTAAGTTAAAGTCCACACTTACAGGCATATCCAAGAAACATGTGTTCTTTTTTCATGACTCAGTTTTGAGAACACTTATGTTGAAATTGAGTACAGAGCAGGTGGTGAGTAATAATTCTCATCCCCTCTTACTCTCTATTGCCTGTCGATGGTGTTTAGAAAATAAGAGTATCAAATAATAAAGTAAAATGTTTTCATAATTCATGCCCTAGATTGAAAACCTATGACATTTTCTTATTTATTCATCCAATCATTTTTATGTATACTTTACAAAATTGAGTCATACAACATCTGTTATTTAATCTACTTTCTTCCTCAGTGATTTGTGACTGTTTTATCTTATGATTAATTATTCCTATGAAACTTTATTTTTATTGGTTCAATATTTTTATCTATCATTTGTAATTACTGATGTTTATTTGGCCAACACCCTCTTATTGAAATTTTAATTTTTTTTCAAGTTTTTCATAACTCATAATGTTTATAAGAGTTCATGTTTGGCTCAGACGGCAAAGCGTCTGTCTACAGTGCGGGAGACCCGAGTCCGATCCCTGGGTCAGGAATATCCCCTGGAGAAAGAAATGGCAATTCACTCCAGTACCACTGCCTGGAAAATCCCATGGACAGAGGAGCCTGGTAGGCTACAGTCCATGGTGTCGCAAAGAGTCGGACACGACTGAGTTAATGTATATAAATATTTATGTATTTGTAATTACATATATAAAATAATAAATCTCTATATGGAAAATTGTCAGGCTAAAATACATGAGTAAATTTAACTTTGATACATTGGCAAATGCTTAAGTCTTTTCTCTATGGGAAAGAGCAGTTATTAGCAAGCACAACATACAGTAATCTACATGTTAAAATTTGAATACACTTAAAGTGACATTTGATCCTGTTTCTTGTGACTACAAGTAATCATATTTCATGTTTTAAGTCGACATATGGTTGATTTATAGTATCATGTTACTTTTAGGTGTACAGCACAGTGATTCAGTTATACATATATATGTATATACATACATATACATATATATATATTCTTTTTAGATACTTTTTCCTTATAGGTTATAACAAAATATTGAGTATAGTTGAGTGTGTTCTTCAATAGGTTCTTGGTTGTTTATCTATTTTATATATAATAGTGTGTATAAGGCAATGGCACCCCACTCCAGTACTCTTGCCTGGAAAATTCCATGGACGGAGGAGCCTGGGAGGTCGCTAAGAGTCAGACACGACTGAGTGACTTCACTTTCACTTTTTACTTTCATGCATTGGAGAAGGAAATGGCAACCCACTCCAGTATTCTTGCCTGGAGAATCCTAGGGACAGGGGAGCCTGTTGGGCTGCTGTCTGTGGGGTCGCACAGAGTCAGACATGACTGAAGCGACTTAGCAGCAGCAGCAACAGTGTGTATATGTTAATCTTATCCTCCTAACTTATCCCTACCCCCTCCTTCCCCTTTGGTAACCATAAGTTTGTTTTCTATGTCTGTGGCTCTATTTTTGTTCTGTAATTCATTTGTATCTTTTAAAAATATTCCACATATAAGTGATATCATATGTTATTTGACTTTGTCTGGCTAACTTCACTTAGTATGATGATCTCTAGGTCCATCCACGTTGCTTCAGATGGTACTATTTCACTCTTTTTATGGCTAAGTAATATTCCATTGTATATATGTACCACACTTCTTTTCTGTTCATCAATTGATGTACATTTAGATTGTGTTTGTGTCTTCAGTTCAATTCAATCACTCAGTCTTTGCAACCCTGTGGACTGCAGCACACTAGGCTTCCCTGTCATCACCAACTCCCAGAGCTTCTCAAACTCATGCCATCCAACCATCTCTTCCTCTGTTGTCCCCTTCTCTTCCTACCATCAATCTTTCCCTGCATGGAAAAGATTTTGTGTCTTGGTTATTGTAAATAGCGTTGCAATAAACACTGGGGTGACTGCATCTTTTATTTTTGTCACTTAGATCACTTTATTTAAGAAATATATATTTATCCTTAGCAAAAGAGTGAAAAATTGTGACTATGCTGCACACTTATGAATGGCTAACTCAAGATTCATCTTCAATCAATGATAATTTCAGCTGATACACCTCTGATCAGAGACTAGATTTAATTATGACACAAATTATGTAATTGTTACATAACTTAGGCCATGTTTTCCTTTTCTCTTTGTGCCTTAATTTTGCCATTTGGGGAAAAATAGGGACAAGACTGCATTGTATGCTTTGAATTCCTTTTAAGATATAATGGAATAAATAAGATGCTACTCATGACTTTTGCTACTTGTGAAAAGTTAATCTGCACTTTTAAGTTTCATGATCTACTTAATAGTGATATGAGGACATTTTATTTTATATGTAAACCCTTACAATCTTTAGCTACATTTCCTTAGCTTCCAAGTTATCAGGAAGAAAGTTGTTTAGAAATGATTAAACACTTACATGCCAGGCAGTATTCTAAAAGGGGCTTCGCAGGTGGCACAGTGGTAAAGAATCTGCCTATCAGTGCAGGAGATGCAAGAGATGCGGGTTTGATTCCTGGGTCAGGAAGATGCCCTGAATTAGGAAATGGCAAACCACCCCAATATTCTTGCCTGGAAAATCCCATGGCCAGAGGAGCCTGGCGGGCTACAGTCCATGAATTTGCAGAGTCTGCACAACTGACCACTGAGCAGAGCATAGAATGCTAAAAACTTCACATGCTTTCCTCATTTAATCTTGACAAAAGTCTTGCGTGGTAAGTACTATATCATCCTATATGTTAGATAAGGAACTGATGCTAATATATTTTAAATAATCTGCTGAAGAATATGCAGTAAATAAGTATTTAAGGTGAGGGTGAGTTCCTGGAAATTTGAATAAAACTACTGTGTGATCTTTACTTATGAATCTTAGAACAAAAGCATGATTTGAATTCAATATACTAGTAACTCTCAAACACACAGAGTAAAATTAATGACAGGTTAAACTGTTTCCATCTAACATAAAGGTCATTTCCACTCTCACTGAGTTCTCAGAACACATAAAGTACATGTAATATTAGCCTAAATCAACTTTAAGTACTGTAAACCAATGATCGAATCCCTGTAAATGCACTATAATGACAAGATGTCAACACGATTGTGGACCAGGTAGTTACAGCCCCTCCATCCTCAACAGAAACACAGAACTAACAATATATAGAAAAGAATACTTCTTTGAGAACTGTAGAGAGTGGTTTAAAAGCCGCAGCACCCAAGCCATTATAAAACCAAAAAGGGATTCCACTGTAAGAGGTAGAAGAGTGTGCAGTGTTTGGCATGCCAATCCGTGCCTCCCACGTTCTGTAGCCCAAGGCAGAGCAATTGGGCGGACCCCACACCCCAGCTAGGGTGCATGCTTCAAGATAGAAACAAAAGCGTGAACTGGACAGTGCATCCAAAGTTCTGGCTTGACTGGGCAATGCACTCGTAACTCTTATGTTTCACCAAAATCAGAGCACTGACTGGACTGACCCCACTGTTCAGAAGCTGCTGAAAACAGAAGTGAGCAGTAGTAGAAATGCAGGTCTGCAGACAGACTCCAAGGGGAGCAAGGGATCAGGTCAAGTACCGTGCTAGAAGGTGAAGGTGGTCTCTTGCTGCAAAGCCACATCTGAGTCTTCATAAGGGTTAAGCATGAAACATTTCTTGCCGAGCTTCCTGCCTCCATACCTTCTGTTGTGCCTCTTCTTTCTCTCCATGTTGCTCTCATCTTCCCTATAGGCTCTCAGGATCCTGCTTCTCTCTTCCAAGAATTATTTCCTGTGTATGCCATCACTTTTGCCAGATGCAGTAAAAGCCCAAAGAAATAAACAAATTTTTTCACTTCTATAAAATTTTTTCCAGAAATGTTTAATACTAGTAATGGTGACATAACTTGGATAGACCAATCTTCCTGTGAGCACTATTATAAAACCTTGAGGGGGTGAAGGAATTTTTGGAGAACAAAGTAGGGAAAAAGTGGATATATCAGCCCATGATAAACACAGTGTGACAGATGCAGTTTGCAAATTTGAGGCTTTCTCCTGTGAGCTTTACTTGGAAATAAGTATATCAGTGTGCAATTACCTTACCCATGACTGCATTTCTCTGTACCTCTCTATAATTCAAAAGGACCCGAAGAAAGCATGGTGCTCCAGTACATTCCAGGAAGAGATTTAGCTAATAAAGATACTGCATAAAGGAGAAAATGACTCCATTTCTGTTCATTATAATCAGATTCATCTGCTCTGTGAGACATTTTCATATAATATTAAGCCTAATATGATTTGCCTTAATGTAGTAGAGTGTGTGGTAGGTGGAGTTGATAGTCAAAATAAAAACAAAGCTCAATTGCATACTTAAATGGATCCTGATAACACAGAAAGATATGATATATTTTTTAGCAGGACATGACTAAAAACCATATGTCCATAAAGAGCAAAGTGGATTAAAAAATAACACACTGTTAAAGATAAAACTGCAGCCCCCAATAGTGTCACTCTCCTAAAGTCCATTATACGAAAATTACACTTAGTACTAACCTTGTTGCAATTGCAATTTTGACCTTCGCCAGAAGTGTAATCTTTGTTGTTCAGTCTCTAAGTCATGGCCAATTATTTGCAGCCCCATGAATTGGAGCATGCCAGGCTTCCCTGTACTTTACTATCTCAGTCAGTTTGCTCAAACTCATGTCCATTGGATTGATGATGCCATCCAATCCATCTCATCCTCTGTCACCTCCATTTGTCCATTTGCCCTCAGTCTTTCCCAGCATCAAGGTCTTTTCCAATGAGTTGGCTCTCCCTATCAGGTGGCCAAAGTATCGGAACTTCAACTTCAGCATCAGTCCTTCCAAAGAATATTCAGGGTTGATTTCCTTTAGCATTGACTGGTTTAATCTCCTTGCTGTCCAAGGGGACTCTCAAGAGTCTTCTCCAGCACCACAGTTTGAAAGCATCAAAATTTCAACTCAGTCTTCTTTATGGTCCAACTTTCACATCCATATATGACAACTGGAAAAAGCATAATTTTGACTATCTGGACCTTTGTCAGCAAAGTGATTTCTCTGCTTTTCAATACAGTGTCTAGGTTTTTTCATAACTTTTCTTCCAGGGAGAAAGTGTCTAAGTTTTATGGCTGCAGTCACCATCTACATTGATTTAGGTGCCCAAGAAAATGAAATTTGATACTGTTTCCAATTTTTTCCCATCTATTTGTCATGAAGTGATAGGACTGGATGCCATGATCTTCATTTTCTGAATGTTGAGTTTTAAGGCAGCTTCTTCACTCTCCTCTTTCACCTTCATCAAGAGGCTCTTTAGTTCCTGTTCACTTTCTACCAATGAAGTGTTGTTATCTGCATATCTGAGGATGTTGATATTTCTCTAGGCAGTCTTGATTCCAGCTTGTAAGTCTTCTAGCTCAGCATTTCATATGATGTACTCTGCATATACATTAAATAAGCATGGTGACAATTTCAGCCTTGATATACTCCTTTACCAAATTTGAACCAGTCCATTTTCGCCTTCCCAAGTCTTTTGCTTCTTGTCTTGCATACAGGTTTCTCAGGAGGCATGTAAAGTTGTCTGGTATTCCCATCTCTTTAAGAATATTCCACAATTTCTTGTGATCCACATAGTCAAGGTCTTGAGCAGAGTCAATGAAGCAGAAGTAGATATTTTAATTTGTTTTGCTGGAATTCCCTTGCATTTTATATGATGCAACATATGTTGGCAATTTGATCTCTGGTTCCTCTGCCTTTTCTAAACCCAGCTTGTGTATCTTGAAGTTCTCAGGTCACATACTACTGAAGATTAGCATGAATGATATCATGTGAATTCAATGCAAATGTACAGTAATTTGGACAT
>SJYC01132415.1:0-39993 GCA_006408675.1 Madoqua kirkii
TTATAAATACAATATGAATTGTTTGAGACATGTCTAATTAATTACTTCCATTTATAAACAGGACCAAATATCATTCGAAGACTTCTTAGAAGCGGTTGCTAAAAGCTGCTCAGTATAAACAAAGAAAGGTTTGTAAGCAGATTTAAAAGCTTAAGAGAGAGCTGGGGTTAAGAACTTGTCAGTTTAATAAATTGAGCCATAGTTATTTAAACTCAAAGTAAACTTCCCAGTAGTCTTTTTTGGGCACAACAGCTACTTGTGAAATCACCACAAAATTAAATGAACATTCATCAAGCCTGGTTCAGAGTCACGGGCCGAAGGCTTAAAGGAATCTTCTTTAAATTGCACACTGTGCCTCTGTGCCTACCTTAGGGGAAGAGCACATCCCCTATTCCCAAGGCTTGCTCCCAAAGCCACATCTTTGTAGCTTTTACTCTCCTTTAAATGGCATTTGAAAGTGAAAGTGAAGTCGCTCAGTCGTGTCCAACTCTTTTCGACCCCATGGACTGTAGCCCACCAGGCTCCTCCTTCCATGGGATTCTCTAGGCAAGAGTACTGGAATGGGTTGCCATTTCCTTCTCCAGGGGATCTTCCCAACACAGGGATCGAACCAGGGTCTCCTGCATTCCAGGCAGATGCTTTAACCTCTGAGCCACCAGAGAAGCCCCATTAAATGGCATTTAGTTGCTTGTAATTTACTTCAAAATGCTTCAAATAGACATTGTGACGTATCTTTTAGGCTACTTTTAATCTACACTCAAGGATAGTCAGCTGAAGCAAATAGGAGTACAAGCTCCCAGGGAGAGTGGTTAGTATTTGAAAGACCAGAAGTCCACGATTCATAGGGGCAACTATTACACCAGCATTTCAGTTGTCTTTATCGCCAGTCAACACTAGGGGCTTGCTCATTTGCATAACGGATATAGAATGACTTTTCATTGGTGAATGCAGTGTGTAAGCAGTGTGTTGATTGGCTGGGGATACGATCCAGGCACTGTCACTCTTGTAGAACAAGGTCTTAGAATCCAGTGGATCCTACAGTCTACAGGATGTGCTCTGAAAGTGAAGTCGTTCAGTCATGTCTGATTCTTTGAGACTCCATGGACTGTAGCCCACCAGGCTCCTCCATCCATGGGATTTTCCAGGCAAGAGTACTGGAGTAGGTTGCTATTTCCTAATCTTCCTGACCCAGGGATCAAACCCAGGTCTCCTGCATTGCAGGCAGACACTTTTACCATCTGAGCCACCAGGGATGTACTCTAGGTTCAGAATTTCCGTCTGCTCTTGTGCGTGACCTGCCCCTAGAATCTCAGCTGAATTCAGCACTAATACAGTCACATCTGCCTAGGGTAGATCTTTCATTCAAGAAACTTATAGCAGGACAAGAGCTAAGACTTTACAGAGTTCTAAAGCAGAAGTTTGGGGGCCCACTTGGTAATATATAATTATGCTTGCTAATAAATGAGTGCCTGTGTGCCAAATTTGGTGTGAGGCTTGCTTTCATCGTAACTGACTGCCTGCTAACAGGTTGTGGAGGAGAAGAAGGTGAGCCCTCCTCTCCCTCCACCTGCCAAAAACTAATGATGTTTACTGCAGAGAGTCCAATATCTGTGGATGACCCAACTGGTTTAGTAGAGAAGCCTGGCTGTGGGGCTTGGGTGGAAGGGTGGGGTTGGGACCCCACGGAGCAAGCTGGGGGACTGTCTTTGGGTGAGGGTGTTCCTGGCCCTTCCGCTCCCTGGCTGCTCCAGCTCTGGGTAGGGGTATCTGGGGCTCACCTCCCTCAGACTCTGTGAAAGCCTGCCCAGCAAGTCTTGGCCTCCCCTCTTACCAGTCCCATGCCAGGACATGGAAGTTTGGGGCTGGGGTGGGTTTACTCAGGCTGGAGCCTGGGGTTCTGTGGGATTCTTTTTCCGCTCTGACACTTGATGGCTAAGTGCTGTGACGCCATCGTACAGCCTTGAAGGGTGACCTCTCTTGGAAGTGCTCCTTGGAGGTCGTCTGGAAATGGTTCTCTGGAAAAGGAGACTGAAGGTACTTAGCAGATGCCTCCCTGCCCCACTCCACTTCCTTTCTTCCTTCCTTCTCCCTCCCTCCCTGTCTTTCTTTCATCCTGAGTGTGGCACTCTCTAGCCCAAGTTCGGTACAAGTCAATCAAGCATACATTTCGTGACTCAGTTCTCTGGGACCCACGCTCAGCCTTAAAGGACACGGATGACTTTTTTTTCCCCCACTTCCTGTTTCCTTCTCAGCTTCCCCTAACAGCAGAGAAGCTCAAACTGGGGCCCTGATTGTTTACTCTCAAGGTCACTCCAGGCAATCCTCTGACCACTGCAACAGTAAACATCGCCCCCACCCCCACTCCTAGCAAAACCTCCAGGCACACAGGGCCTAAGCAGCCTCCAGAACACTCCAGCTTTTCCCGGGTACCCCTGCCCCCCAGGGCTGCCTCCACTCTGACACCACAGGTGTCCTAGAGGTGTCACCCCAGCTGAGCCCTGGTACCCCGCCGACCGGGAGGCAGTATATCGTCTTCACATTGTCCACCGCTCCCCTTGTCCTCCCAGCTGGCCAATCAAGGTCACAGCCCTAGCCGTGGTTACCTGGAGGAAAATAAGCGGGCTCCCCCTTCTCCCCATCTGTCATCTGTCTCGCATTCTCTTCTCCCACCCATGCTCCCAGCCACAGCTCACAGGATATAGGGAAGGGTGGGGAGGGAGAAAGAGAACCTGGAGCAGGTGATATTTGGGGAACAATTTTCAAAGGTAATATGTAAATATGCCCATTGTTAGGACCCTCGTGGGCAAACACAGAAGGGAAATGGTGTCAGATGGCCCTGGTGTCAAATGGCTCTGTCAACAACTCTACCTGAGCCAGACAGGGAAGGGGGTTAAAAGACAGTTTACTTTGTACTCAACGCCCTTCCAGCAGAAAAAGCAGGCTTCCCGCTCACCCCACTTGTCTGTCTCCCATCTCCGCTCCCAGCCATTCTCTCCTCTGTTGGGGACCCTGGCTCTGCCTCTGGGAGGTGACAATGGGCAGCCCCTGCCTTCAGTCTCTTGTGCGTGCAGCCTGGTGTAGTGACAGCCCATCCTGGCAGGCAGTTTCCAACAGCAGAAGTCGCTTTGCCCACACCGTCTGGAGTCTGACTAGAATTGGGCTGGGTTAACCCATCCAGATGGGGATCAGTGTTCTGCACTTTGACATCCGTTCACGTCAGGCACTATAAGAACTCCTTAAGTCGAAACCTTTTTCTTTTTCAGAATCCTGGATCTTGAAAAGAACATGGCCAGGACAGCTAATGACAGCTGGCTCAGAAGGGTGGCAGCCTCAGCTTAGAGAGACCTGGGTCTGAAGCTGATTCCTTGAACTCGCTAGCTGGGCAACTTTGGGCGAGTCGTGTAACCTCTCTGAGCCTCCATTTCCTCATCTGAAACATGGAGATTTGCAGAACTGTGCCCTGGCTTAGCATCAATTTCTTGGTCAATTTCTGATCTCTTCCTCTGGCTGCCTGGGTGTAGAGGGGTAGAGAGGCCCCAGGGCTCATGGTGAGTCAGCCGGCTGGCTGGCTCTGAGGCATGGGCCGCAGGGTGGAGCACAGCTGAGGGTGGACTCTGCCAGCCACGCTTCAGGCTGTGTTTCTACAGCTGGAGAGGCCCCAGTCCCAGGGTGCAAAGAGGTCTCCAAGTCTCCACCCCACGGTGGGGAGCAGCCCGACCCAGGGAGCCCTGGGGTGGCAGTGGGGGGAGGGGTGAGCACTGCCACTGAGCCTGCCACCCTCCGGAACCAGCTGTCATTAGCTGTTCTGGCCCATAATTGGGCTGAATCCACCCTTTGGGACCGTGATTATCTGTGATTAGCCTCTTCGTGCCTGGGAATTGCTGATCCTACACTATCCGCTCCTCTGCCTCCCCAGCCCTTCCGGAGGGCTTTGCCAGAAACAATCAGACAAGAGCTTCTTGCTCAGAGAGACCCGCGCAGCTAGCTCCTTGCTGCACTTTGCTACGCCCGTGCCAGTCTGACACCAGGAAATAGACTCTACTGAATTGCTCTGTTTCTGAGTAGCGGGTGCCAGCTTCCTTCCCCTTCAGCTAGTGGGGGACGCAGGCTTATAAAAAAATCAAAACCAGCCCAGGGCAGCGTGGCCTGATGGTGTAGGGTGCAGAGTGAAGCTAATGAACCCAGGATCCCACACCTGCTCTCCCACTTATGAGCTCTTTGGGCCAGTTAGGAAGCCCTCTGGGACTTTCCTCACCTGTTCAGTGGGAGTGCCTGCCTCTTGAGGCTGCAGTGAGGATTGTGTAGACTAACAGGTCAGTTATTCAGCTGGCCAGCTAGGCATAGAATGCTCTTCAGCGAGCACCTGTAATATGCAGGGCATGTACCTGCAGGTACGGGTGAGTGGGACAAAGACCTCAGGCTCAGAACATGCACATCCTGGGCAGACAGAACAGACGGGCACGCTGAGACAGTTTCAGGTTTGAATGGCAACCCCGGGGCGCAGCAGGTGTCTCGGCAGATGTGAGTGGGAGGTGCTGTCCTAGTAGCAGAGGCAGGTAAGTGTTCTTGGAGGTGGCAGCCTTTGATGAGACCTAAGGCATGAGCAGAGTCCAGCCAGGCGATGGAGGGGCAGCCCAGACAGAGTCCTGAGAGGTGAACCGGCTTTGCTCCCCTGAGGTCAGAGGGTCCCTGAGCTCTCTGCGTCCTGGCAGAGGGGGCAGGGGACATCGAATGGGACCTTGTTGGCCCCCGTGGGGCATGTGGATTTCATTCTGATCACAGTGCAGTGGGATGTGTTGCTCTGGAGGGCTTTCTGCAGGCGTGTCAGATCAGGCTTCAGCTTTATAAGTAGTACTGTGGTGGTGTTTGGGGGATGAATTCTAGGGGCGCTGGGTGGAGGCAGGGAAGCCAGCTGGGAGGCTGCTGCAGCAATATGGGCCTGAGATGGGGGGAGCTTGAGCCATGCTGTCCACTGCAACCGGCAAGGAAAGGTAGGCTTTGAGATTCATTCAGCCAGCAGGACTAGCCTTGTGATTGGATGTTGACACGGAGAAAAGAGAGAGCTTCTGTTTTAACTTGAGAACTGGATGGGTGGTGCCATCTTCCACAAAGATGGGAAAGGCCTGGGGGCTGGTAGAGGGTTTTTCGAGACCTAAGAGTGAGATGCCCATTAGACGTCGAAGCAGAGATGCCGAATCGCAGCTCGAGGCATCAGATGAGAAGTCAGGGACGGGGAGGCACGTGCTGAGTTGCCTACGTGTAGGAGGTGCAGAAAGACATGTCCAGGCTGAGGTCATCACGGCAGTGAGTGCAGAGGGCTGGACCCAGGGAGCTGGGACATCCCACAGCCCGCCTTCAGGTGAGGATGGGGAAACTACAGAGCAGAGAAGGCTGAGGAGCGGTAGGAGAGGGAGAGAAGGGCCAGGTGAGGGCGGGGCCAGGGAAGGGGGCGGAGGAGGGCAAGCTGACCACTGTGAAGGGTGGAGGACTTGCTGGCAGCAGCTGCACCAGAAATAACAGCGGTCCTCATTGTTAGCAGCCAGTCATTTAATCGGGTTTCTTCCACTGAATTTTGGGGAATAGGAGAGAGCAGTCTATGAGTGCAGTCAAAGAAGGCTTCTTGAAGGAGGTGGCATTTAACCTAGATTTTGAGGAATGAGTAGACATTTGTTCAAAAAAGGAAGCAATTTCTTTCCTTCCTCCCTCCATCCCTTCCTCTCTGCCTTCCTTCCTTCCTTTTTTCCTACCTTCCTCCAACAAGTACTCATGAGACCCACTGAGTATAGTAGAGGCCCTGTTTCAGGTTCTGGGGAAATGTCAGTGAAGGAATGGTTTCCTGGCATCTTGGAGGGTATGTCTTGGTAGAGGCCAGACAATAAGCAAATTAACGTGTCGTGTCTGGTGGTGAAAGATCCTCACAGGGAAGGTGTAGCTGGTGAAAGTGCAAGAGAGCCAGGGAGGGGCTCTATGGATGGGAAAGGCCTCTCTGAGTGGCTGCCACTTGAGCAAAGACCTGAATAAAGTGAGGGAGATCAGCTTGTGGTGGTCTTGGGAAATATGTTCCAGGCAGAGGGAACAGCGTGGCTTGGGAATGTGTGTGCTGCAAAGGAAGAGGGGAGAAAGTGCATGGTCAGAGAGTCGTGGGGGCTCTGGCAGGCCAACAAAGGGTTTGGAGTGACTCTTAATGCTGAGAGCCACTGAAGAGCTGCAGGCATCCATAAGGAGAGAGTGCGGCCGAGAGCCCTGGCCTGCGTGCTGGAGCTGGGCAGTGGGAACAGGTCCTTTAAACCTCGCTCCTCTGACCAAAGCTGGTGCTTTCTCAGCGAGAGCCAAGGCTCATAAAGTTCTGAACCCTGGAAGGCTTTGGGTGCCCGGGGAGGGAGCTGGCACTGCCCAGGTCCAAGTGCAGCCGGGCCCAATGCCAGTGCCCCTGCTGCCTCCCTGCCCTTCCTCCCCCCTGCTGAGCCGTCTTCTGTGGTTTCCCACCTGCAGCGTCTGAAAGCAAGATACCTGATACTTGCCCTTGACCTGGGCTGCCCAGGCTTTGCTCAGATCATCTGCTGATTTGCTTGCTGAGGAGCTTGGAGGTTGGAGACGCTGGAATGATACTCGAACCTCAGCTCTGGAAAACCACCTAGGCCAACCACTCACCTGATGTTTCATCCCCTCTTCAGCATCTCTGCTGGCATACCTGCAGAGATGGAGAACTCACCACTTGTCAGGGCAGCACATCTCCTGGAGACACCGTCTCCTAGTCTTTCTTAGAGTCAGTTGAATTTTGCCTCCCACTGACTCACACAGAGGACAGTCTAAGCCTTCCCAGCCTTTCAGAGATGCAGAGCGCTCAGCACCTGCTTGGCCTCAGGCGCCCACCATGGAACCCACCAGCAGGTGACTTCACCTCTGCTTCTGGCCACTGTGCTGAGGAAAGCTCCTGACTCCAGAGGAAACATCTGACCACCATCCCTTCTTCAGAGATCTTGGGGAGCCCATCAGCCCCTCTGTTCTGAGCCTCTCTCCCCAGCTCCCCTGAGAAGGCTGAGGACCACTGGACAGAGCTTGGCGCCCTCTGAACCCACTGCCTCTGTGGCTGACCTGGGCAACCTGTGTCGGCTTTGAGCATCAGCCACTCCTCATCGGTCCCTTCTGCTTCCTCTCTGCACAGCTTTCCTGGAGACTCCAGGACAGTGCGTTCTCAGGAAGCTGCAGGAGTAAGCACTCCTGAGGAGTCAGCCTCAGGGAGTCTGGGGCCCTGGGGAAGAGAAGGACCAGAGAGTATTTTCTGTCATCCTCTTCTTTGCCTGTGGTGGGTGCTTCCCATGAATTGAGAGCTCACTTTTACGGAGTGGCGATCTTTTCTCAGGCACTGTGCTAAGCAAGGCTGCCAAGCACAACTGCAGAACTGTGCACTGCTCAACTCCCTTGCGTTTGCGCAGTGCCCAACCTGAACACCCATACGTGGTGGTCCCAGAAGCATTCCGCCCACTTTGTCTTCTTTGTCCCTCACAATAGCCCTAATGAGAACAGTGTTATTAGGATTCTATCCCATAGATGAGGAAATGGAGGCAGGTCAGAAATGTGTGATAAGACCAATGTCAAAACAGGGAGGTAGTGACAAGGTTGGGATTAAAACCTTCAACTCCAAAGTCAAGGGCGTCACTGATGTGCTCTCATTGCAAGGAGTCACATAGCAGTGTTCATGGGTACAGACTATTGAACTGACCTTGCTTCAGAGCCTTGCTTCATCATTCCCACCTGCTCTGTCTGACTTTGGGAAAGTTAGTCTGAACTTGAGAAGTGAGCTCCACAGAGCCATCAACCAGTCTCGAAACGATAGTACAAACCAGAGCTGCTGGCACAGCCCAGGACCTTGTAAGAGGGAAATAAATGGTGTCCTAGAAAAAAAATCATACTGTCCAGGGGTCCATGGCAAGGCTGGGGAATACCCAGGAATGGCACCAGACTCCTCCTACCCACCAGCCTGGGGGATCGGAGCAGCCAGCCTGGCTCTACCCTCTGCCACTCCACTTGACTTCCCAGGTCCACCCTCACCAGGGGTCATGAATGAATTTATTTTGGAAGTGGCTGGTTCCAGGCCAGCAGCAGGGCACTGTAATCTTTTGTGCAGCAAGTGGCCTCTTGCACAGCAAGTTCAAGCCTCTCCCAAGGAAAGATGTAATCATCAGCTGTGTTTAGCACCTACTTTGTGAAAAGAGAAGAGCTTCATCTGCTCCTTGAAGGGCTTAGGAGCTGAGGATATAGTATGGGTAGCAGGCTGCTGGTTGAGGCTTTTCTGTCACTTTGGAATTGCCACTCAAGGGATGAGGCTGAAAACAATGGGTGTTGTGTGGTCCCACGTTCGGAAGAGTGAGCTATAGGCTGTCTGAGAGCAAGCTAGACTGCCCCCTCTAATGTGCCTACACAAATATATGGACCCCACAAAGCCTTGGGATTCAGGGAGAACTCTGAGAAATGAATCACCAGCCAGTGGGGGACATGGTATGCTGTTCCCATCTCTTTCCACGTGTGGTCCTTCCAGGAAATCTAGTGAGATGGGTCCAGGTGGACATCACAGAAAACAGGGTGCCTGGAAAAGGCTGTTAGCATCTTGACCCCCTCTGAGTGTCTGTGGTGCCTGTTCTACTCCGGGCAAGGCCAGGAGCCAAGAGCTGGAGAAATAACAGGGACAGAGAAGTGTCAGCAGGAGACGGCAGCTGAGGACTGCATTCTGGCCCATAACTTGGTGTGGCTAGGATGCAGATGTTTGGGGTGAGCCCTTGGTTGAATCATCCCGCTGAACTGTTGGCAAAAGGGCTGATCCCCAGTGAAAGGGTCCCTGAAGCAAGAGGTACCGCAGAGGAGAGGTGAATGGGGTGTCTTGCTTCTCCGCCAACCTCTCAGGAAAATGGGAAGAGGGAAGAGCTGACCTTTCTATCTCCCTACACACCTCCTCCTGGGCCAGGCCAAGGAGAACTGTTCTTGGGCCAAGACCAAGCTAGACTGTTCTTTAGGAAGATATTGAAGTTCCAACCTGTATCACTTTGGATTGGGTCTTTTTCTTAAAAAAAAATTTTTTTTTTGTATTGGAGGAGCCAATTGATAATGCTGTGATAGTTTCAGGTGGACAGCAAATGGACTCAGCCATAAATATACATGAATCCATTCTCTCCCAAACTCCCCTCCCATCCAGGCTGCCATAAAACATTATCAGGGTTCCTGGAAAATGTCTCATATCTTCACAAAGTGCCGGGAGCCTGAGACCTGCCCAGATGCCATGAAGGCATCAGATGGAGAGTGGACAGAGCAGGGCTGGGGCAGGGATGGGAGGAAAATGAAATGAGGTCCTGACTTCACACACTCAGTTCCGACGCTTCCATCGAGGAAACAGTGTTTGACTTTTTTTTGCTCTGTCTTCTTTAAAACAGGCCACATGTAAATATATATGAGTTTGTATGTGTGTGAGAGAGACAGAGAACTCTGACCCTAATTCCCCCCTAGGGAATTATAGCCGTTCCTTCCCTTCGTCACCCCCTGCCCCCACCCCACCACATGGGTCATGGAACAAGACTGTGGAAGAAGCTGATTGAGCAAATGTAGGATCCGGTATGATGGGCTGGAAGCCAAATCTGAAAAACGCAGGTGAAAAAAGGAAGAGGCAGGTCAGTTGAGTGCTTCACAGCATAGATTTACGGTTCATGCTCTGCCACCAGCAGGCTGTGTGGCCTTGGCAAGTCACTTAACCTCCTGGGTTACCTGGAGGCCGGCTTTGCAAAAATGTGGAAAATAAAGCTTATTCACTAGAAAAATCACTGTAAGCGTTAAGTAAATTACCTCTGAAAGCCTTTAGCTCAGTGCCCAAACAAGAAAATACAAAGGGAACAAAAATGAAGTAGTGATGGAGGCACTTTATGAAAGTATATATTTAAGAAAAGCCACGCCCACTCTCACAGCCCCTTCATGGTATATATTCCTCTCGCGCATTTGAAGTCAGGTCGTTCTAAATTTAACTTACAAGCTCCTTTTCAGGAATAACAGAGATAGCAAGCGTGGATTAAACTCTGGTGGAGTGCCAGATGCTGTTTTAAGCGTCCCATTTGTACGAACTCAACAGCCATTGCTGAAAGTGAGGGCTACGTGGGTGGCAGAGGCTTACTCTACCGCCTCATCTGGACCTGAACCCCCCAAGGGTCATAGGGAATGCTGGTGAGTTGGCAGGTGCCAGGGGTACGGTGCGTGAGCGGCAATGAGGGTGTGTGAGCACGTGGGCACCAACGCAGAGGCCACCACCATGGCAGAGAAGGTTTTATCATGCTCCAGGCCCTCTTAGCAGAGCACCGGATTATCCATTGCTCAGGGACCTTGGGTCCTCTGTCTAATGTGCTCAGACCCTAAGGTGACCTCTGTTGTTATCCTGTCTCCCGGTATCCACAGCTTCGTGTGATTCCCCTCTCCCTGGGTGTGGGCAGGACTTAACGACTTGCTTCTCACCAACAGAACACGGCAAAGGTGATCGGATGCTGTGTGTGTGTGGGTGTGTGTGTGCTCAATTACCCAGTTGTGTCCAACTCTCTGCGACCCCATGGACTGTACCCTGCCAGGCTCCTCTGTCTGTGGGATTTCCCAGGCAAGAATACTGGACTGGGTTACCATTTCCCCTTTCCAGGGAATCTTCCTGACCCAGGGATCGAATCTGAGTCTCCTGTGTCTCCTGCATTGGCAGGTGGATTCTTTATCACTGAGCCACCTGGAAGCTCGATTGGATGTTACTCCTGTGGTTATATCTTACTATATGAAACTCTCTTAGCTGGTTGAAGATCATCAAGAAGAGACTCTTGTTGGCTTTTCAGAAATAATCTGCCACATCATGAGAGGGCTTAAGGAAAGGGCAATATGGCAGAAAATGCCGGGTGGGCTCTAGAGACTGAAGTGGCACCCGGCAGGTAGCCAGTGAGGAAGCGGCACTCTCAGCCTTGGAGCTCCAAGGAGGTGACGGAATGAGCGTGAAGCAGGGCCTTCCCCAGCTGAGCTTCTGATGAGACTGCAGCACCTGCCAGCACCTGGGTTGCAGCTAAGCTGTGTCTAGACTTCTGAGCTATAGACACTGTGAGATAAGAAGTGTGGGTGTCGAGCCTCTGTTGGTGGTGGCTTGTCATGAAGCGACAGAACATACAGTCTGTCTGTGTAAGTTCCACTTTTGCTGAAGTGGGGAAGACTAAGGGGATTTCCCTGGTGGTCCAGGGGTTAAGAGTCTGCCTTGCAATGCAAGGGATGCAGGTTCAATCCCTGGTCTGGGAACTAAGATCCCACATGCTGCAGAGCAACAAAGCCCATGTGCCACAATTAACCCCTGAGGCAGCCAAGATGAATAAATAAAATAAATAAATACTTAAAAAAAAAGGAAGACTAAGAAACTTGGCTTCTTTCTTTCATGACACCTGCGCACTGGTCTCACAGGGCACAATGAGGTGATTTGGACAAACAGCTGTAAATTGTTCTAATATCCTACAGAAAAGCACTAATACAGAATGTAGTGATTATATCATCAAAGAGCCTTTTAAATTCATCCAAAGAGCAATTCTAATGAATTGTATGACTAGTAATTTGGGGGAGGTTTGCAAAAATAAAGTAAATGGTAAATGCTAGAAATTAGGAAGGCTTCCATTAGAGGTGC
Organism: Madoqua kirkii; assembly: GCA_006408675.1. Taxonomy (NCBI): domain Eukaryota; kingdom Metazoa; phylum Chordata; class Mammalia; order Artiodactyla; family Bovidae; genus Madoqua; species Madoqua kirkii. The sequence continues at coordinate 11,672 of SJYC01132415.1, forward strand.
GCAGTTCTTATGATGGGTAATTATGGAGGCAGAACAGGATCTGCAAAGCAACCCTTCCTGGGTCTAATAGCAGACAAAGAAGAATGAGGTTAATAATCCTTAATGAGGAAGACAGCTGACGCTGGTGTCTCAAAGAGTAATTGTTATCCCTACGGACAGCAGTGCCTCCTTGCTAATCTTGCCTACTGGGGCCAAAAGTTCAGATGGTGTACCTTTTGAAGGTGGCACAGTGTGGGGTAGTCATTCTTATTGCTTGTGGGGAAACCACATCATTAGGCTGGGATTTTTTCCACTTCACCTCAGAGCTCTGGGTGTTAGCAGAATTTAAATATAATCAGTAGAGTATGGTAGTTAAAAGATCTTGGGCTTTGGAATCAGGTCTGACAGAATTCAAATCTCATGTGTATCTATAAGACTGTATCAGTTAGCTCTTGCTGCATAACAAACAAGCAGACATTTAATACCTTAGAGAACAAGCATTTAGTTAGCTCACAAGTCTGCAGATTGCTTGGGAAGTGATGCTGTTCTGGACTCAGCTTGGCTGACTTTGATGGGCTTGCTCAGGAACCTGCCATCAGTGGTTCAGGAGAGGTATCACTCTTCTTGAATGGCTTCTACCCCTCATGGTGTATCAGCCTCCATCAGGCTAGATGGGGCTTATTGACAAGGCAGCTGGCAGAGCTCAAGGAAAAAAGCAGAAGCTTGCAAAGCCCCTTGAGGACTAGTTTTAGACTGTACACGATGTCCTTTCTATTGAGTTACATTGATTAAAGCAAGTCGTAAAGATAATTCAGATTCAAGGCCTGGGGAAATCAACTCCATATCTTGATGAGAGGAGCTTCAAAATCACATGCATGTGGTGTAGATACAGGGAGGCTACTAGTTGGGGTCCTCAGTGCTTTTCCCCCAGGCAGCACTATTCCAAACGCAGCAAAAATGATCTTGCCTCTGCTGGAGTGACGTATGTTAAAGTCCCATTGGCCAAAGCAAGGTGCATGGCCAACCAGATCATGGAGTGTAGAAATAAACTCCACTTCTCAATGGGAGGGAAAACATTTGTGATCATTTTTGCCATTTTAAAGGTTATTTGGGAAAACCTCAATCATCACTAAATAAACGGATCCCCAGATGAGACACATGTGGCAGAACCTTGATAAGTGCTGACGCTGGGAAGGCGACAGTCAACAAGCTGGGGAACATGGGGTCCAGCATTATCCTAGGCCTCTCTGGACCCCATGTCTTCACCCCACCACTTGAGTCCTCTCCAGCTCCTGCACAGGCAAGGCTCCTGCCCCCGTCCCACACTTTAGGTCAACACCATGCAGTAGAAATCAAGTACGAACCATGTTGTCATTGTTGAGCCACTCAGCCATGTCTGACTCTTTGCGACCCCATGGACTGCAGCACATGAGGCCTCCCTGTCCTTCACTCTCCCGGAGTTGGCCCAAGTTTGTGTCCATTGAGTCAGTGATGCCATCCAACCGTCCCATCTCTGCCACCCTCTTCTCCTTTTGCCTTCAATCTTTCCCAGGATCAGGCTCTTTTCCAATGAGTTGGCTGTTGGCATCAGGTGGCCAAAGTATTGGAGCTTCAGCTTCTGCATGTATAAACCATGTATGTTGTTTTTAATTTTTTAGTGGTTGTGTTTAAAAAAAAAAGTAAAAGGAGACAGGTGAAATTCATTTTTAAAATAGACTTGATTTAACTTATATCTAAAATATTACCATTTAAGCAAGTAATCAGTATAAAAGTGATTATGAGGTATCCTTTTTACCTGCTAAGGCTTCAAAGGTGGGTATATTTCTTGCCCTTACAGCCCATATTGATCTGGACCAGTCACATCTGAAGGGCTTACCGGCCACATGTGGTGTGTGGCTACTGAACTGGACAGTGCAGTGTTTGAGGGTCCTGCTCTAGCTCTGCTCCAGCTGTGTCCTTCTCATGGAGTGAGGAGTCCAGGGGACCAAAAGCACACGCCCCCTTGGAGCTCATACCCCCTGTTTCTAGATCAGACTCCAGGTACACAGGACCCCAGAATGCCCTGAACGTCAGCCCTAAGCAGATGCTTCTAGGGCTTCTTCTGCGGGTGTGCCCTCCAGGTAGATGTTCTGGTGCTTACCTTTTGGCTCAAGTGGCCACAGGATGACTGTGGCTGGAGGGGTGCCTTGGTCATTGCTTGGACCCCTTGCTGTGGGGAATGGAGGCGGAGGTGGGAAGAGAAGGGGCTGGGAGGCCTTGATGCAGGCCCCCAGATGTCGGTGGGCCGTCACTGCCTGGAGGGAGGGACAGGAAGGCAGCAGTCCCCTCTGCTTCTTCTTTCTCCCTCCACACCTAATTCAGTGAGCAAGTTTTATTGATTCCACTCTCAAATACAACTGATGCTCATTAATCACAGTAACTGTGTTCTGTGAAGTGAAAGTCGCTCAGTTGTGTCCAACTCTTTGCAACACCATGGACTATACAGTCCATGGCATTCTCCAGGCCAGAATACTGGGGTGGGTAGCCTTTCCCTTCTCCAGGGGCTCTTCCCAACCCAGGGATCGAACCCAGGTCTCCCGCATTGCAGGCGGATTCTTTACCAGCTGAGCCACCAGGGAAGCCCAGCTAGGTTGTGTTCTATAAAGGTGAGCAAATGATGGATGAGGAAATACGAGACCATTGCTCCTAGGAGAAATATGGGGTTAGGTTCCTGTGAGTCTCTGGCTGCAACATTTTCACCAACTTCTCATACATAACCTTGTTCTATGTGTGTTTCTCTTGAAAGACATCCCGTTTAATACACACTGCTTCATTAACACTGAGCTCAAGGCCAACAGCACTATGTCTGAACAAAGCTTATCTAGCACAAATATTTTCTCCATAAAGCACATTACAGCCTTCTTGTGCTTAGGAACAGTAGACAGCACTTCCGCACTATAATTGGAGATGGCTTTAAAGAGCAAAATCACCCAAAAAAGCACAAATGTGAAAAAAAAAAAAGCAGTGCTAAATAGCCTGCATAAAAGACGGTTGCTTATAGTAAGAGCTGAAATGGAGAGGCAGACCACTGTTCTGGTCGACCTCAGCGGGGAGCAAGCACGTGGGCAGCTCAAACGTTCTGCCCTGCGCGAGTCCGAGAATGGCCATGAAAGCATCTCGAGCACTGAGTTGAAGTTATAAATAAAATTGAAGCAGGAAGGTGAATTCGCAAGTATAGAACCTGGAACAGTGAGGACCGGCCATAGAGCCTCACTCTGCCTGGGCGACTGCGTCTCTCTCCCAGAGGAAGCCGGGGCCTCCTGGCCTGTCTTCCTGTGTCTGCGATTAACCTAACACCTCCACTACACACTTTCCACTTAACTGCCAGAGTCATCGTTCTGAAGATGTCCTTGTGCTCTCTTTCTGTTGCAGCCATGTGTTCCGGAAAACAAACTCACCCAGAAGGACAATGCAGATAGTGGAGTGCACTTGATCACACCGGCGGGCCCAAGGCAGAGTCTCCTCTTAGCCAAGGACCCCGGCCAGTTTTTGTGAAAACGTTATATACCCTAAGTGTACGTGCCCAAATTCCCGGAAACTAGTCTGAACAAAGGAAAAGACAGATATACTCAAAGTTAACCCGTGATTCATATGCCTTACGCCTAGGTAGCTAACAGCAGACAATTATCAATAGGCCTGTGGTCATACCCCAATAAACATAATAGAATTGATGATTCTATTTGGTTACACAGATAATTAGGGTATCCTTTCAGGCGATGGAGAGTCCAGGTACGAGCCCTGGGGCTCTTCCTTCCTGGGGCCTGGTTTTCCAGTCAGTGTGTCGTTTCCATAGATACTGGGCATAGAGCTCAAAGTCCACAGTCCGGCCGGGGATGGAGTCCTGCTTTCAAGCCGGAGCCTGTTCTGTCTGTTTTCTCCTTCATTTCCAGTTCACTCAGGACTGAGTCTGAACTCCTCACCGTGGCCTGTGAGGAGCCCTCGGGTGTAGTCTCTCTCCATCCATATTGGTCCCCTAGCTCCTCCAGATCTCTCCCAGACAGTCTGCCTCCTGGGAGAGGCCACCGCTGGCCACCCTGCTAACATAAGGCTACCACCCCTCCCTCAGTCCTCCAGCAGGGCCTGTGAGTATCCTTCTAGTGATTAAGGTTTGCAAGGCAGCAATAACTTATCGTGTTACTTGGTAGATGCTGCCTTTAATGCATCCACTGTGGCTTCTTCCAAGGCGAAGCCAGAATGGTTTTATTCATCATGGACCACGAGGTCTGGACACGTGGTACTAGCTCACTGAGTAGGCGTGTGAGCCCACGGCCGAGTGGCCTGCTAGACTTAACTCCCCCAGCTCATCGGAAAGAAGAGTCTGGGTGAACAGTGCAGGTAGAGGGCCAGAGTTCACCCTTGTCCACGTGGCTGCCTGTGTCTCCTCCAGGCCCTGGGAGGCAAGTTTCTGATCAGGAACACTTGACATCCGATATCCAAGGCCTTTGCAGCTGTGGGCTCTCGTGGCCTCGCCTGAGAAGCCGACCTCTCCCTGAGGGAAAACCCACATTCCTAAATTTGGAAACCGCAGGGTTTTGTGATCTTCTTCCAAGGCGAAGCCAGAATGGTTTTATTCATCATGGACCACGAGGTCTGGACACGTGGTACTAGCTCACTGAGTAGGCGTGTGAGCCCACGGCCGAGTGGCCTGCTAGACTTAACTCCCCCAGCTCATCGGAAAGAAGAGTCTGGGTGAACGGTGCAGGTAGAGGGCTAGAGTTCACCCTTGTCCACGTGGCTGCCTGTGTCTCCTCCAGGCCCTGGGAGGCAAGTTTCTGATCAGGAACACTTGACATCCGATATCCAAGGCCTTTGCAGCTGTGGGCTCTCGTTGCCTCGCCTGAGAAGCCGACCTCTCCCTGAGGGAAAACCCACATTCCTAAATTTGGAAATCGCAGGGTTTTGTGATCTCAAATAGAACATCCTTTAGAGTTTCACAAATCTCAGCATCTCACGGCCTCCACCCAAGAAACCAATCATGCTCTTGTCTTCCCAAACCCTCTTTTGGGCAAGCATCATGTTTTTATAATTATGACGCATCAGGATCTCATGGTCCACCCAAGGTCTGACCACATTTCTAGGACCCAGATTTGAGTAAACAACAGATCCTCATGTTTCTGAGGCCACAGACCCTCAACGGCCCCGCCTGTAAAGACAGGCTCCTTGTTTTCCTGAGCCACCCTTTGGATAAACACCGCAGGATAGATGGACCCCATGGGGCAGCGTAAAGAGATGTTTTTGGCCTTATGCACAATTTGAAATAAAAACACAAAAGAAAATAGAATATCCCCATGGCCTCAGCTCTGTGCCAGGAAGACTTGGCCTGTGCTTGGCCAAACATGCAGAAATGAAAGCCATCTCAGTGTCAGCACAGGGAGTGTTTCATTCTCTCCTTCCTAAATTTTCGGCAATACAGCTGCTTTTATGCTAAAGAAGACCAAAAGGGGAAATGCTTTGTCTTCCCGGTGGGGCGATGAAGTTAATTTATCAGAGTTTAGCAGCGGAGTTACCCCTCTGCCTCCAGGCTTCCTGACCTTTGGGAAAATCACTAAGATTTATCATTATCACCAAAATTGATGCCCTGGGTCTGTATGTGGTACATGTTTGTTCTGCACAGTAAATGGATGAGGGTGTCCGGGTGAGGCAGTGCATCTATCTTATCAGGGCACATCACAACCAGACAAATTATGGTCCATTTCCTAGTGGGGACCCGCTCCTCTAGGATGAGGGCTCAGCCTGTTTTCTGGGGGAAAGCCCATCACCCCTGCAGTGACTGGAAGTGGGGAGGAGGGCTGCCCCCTGGGGGTGGATGAACATGCAGATCAGGGGTAGAGGACCCCGGAGGTCTGCATCTGGGCCCCGGGGGAGGAAGGCCCCATTGCGGGGCTCCTCAACTGGGGGTGATTTTGGCCCCACAGGGAATATTTAGTTATGGCTAGAGACGCGCTGGGCTTCCCAGGGGCCACAGTGGTAAAGAATCCGCCTGCCAACGCAGGAGCCTCAGGTTTAATCCCTGGGCGGGGAAGATGCCCTGGAGGAGGAAATGGCAACCCACTCCAGTATTCTTGCCTGAGAAGCCCATGGCCAGAGGAGCCTGGCGGGCTACAGGCAGAGAGTCGCAGAGTCCGATGTGACTGAGCGGCTGGACGAACCCTGGGTTCAACAGAGACACACTTGGGCTGCCACAGCTGGTGAAGGATGCTAGTGGCGGCGAGGAAGCAGAGACCGAGGGTGCTGCCAAACGTCCTAAGGGCGTCGGACAGTCCTTCCGTAGCCAAGGATTATCCTGCCCAAATGTCAGTAATGCTGAGGCTGGGAAACCCTGCCCTGAAGTAACAGAAGGCCTTGTCTTAATGGGACAGGGGCCTCGGCCCCATCAAGGCCCTGGTAAGGAAGCAGGCCTGGCACTAATGGGCGCTCGCTGGCTCTGGGCATAGCGAGCACCGGGGAGGCGTCTCCTAAGCTGGTTCTATTACAGCTTCAGGGGCCAAGTCTTATTAGCATCTCCTAGTTGTCGTTTTTTAAATTTGTATTGAAGTATAGTTGGTTTAAAATGTTGTGTTCATTTCTGCTGTAAAGTGACTCAGTTATACACAGGTGTATTTCTTTTTCATATTCTTTCAAATTTAAATTCTTTCATACTCTTTCCCATTACGATTTATCACAGGACATTGAATGTAGTCCTGTGTGCTCTACAGCAGGACCTTGTTGTCTATCCGTTATACATATAATAGTTCGCTTCTGCTGATCCCAAACTCCCGATCCTTCCCTTCCCCAACGCCCCTCCCCCTTGACAGTCACAAATCTCTTCTCTGAACCTGTGCGCCTGTCTCTTTTTCATAGATATGTTCATTTGTGTCATGTTTTAGATTCCACCTGAGTGGAATCACACGGTATACTTGTGTTTCTTTTTCTGACTGCTTAGCATGACAATCTCTAGGCTCGTCCATCTTGCTGCAGATAGCATTCTTTCTTTTTTTATGGCTCAGTGCTGTTCCATAGTATATATTGTATACGTACCATATCTTTATCCATTATTTGTCAATGGAAATTTAGTTCGTTTCCATGTTTTGGCTATCGTGAACAGTGCTGCTATGAACATAGAGAAGTGAAGCGAAAGTGTCAGTCACTCGGTCACGTCCGGCTCTTTATGACTCCGTGGACTATAGCTTGCCAGGCTCTTCTGTCCGTGGAATTCTCTGAGCAAGAATACTGGAGTGGGGTATTCTCCCGGGGATCTTCCTGACTCAGGGATCGAAGCCAGGTCCCCTGCGCTGCGGGCAGATTCTTTACTATCTGAGCCACCAGGGGAGCGCCTCCCTTACCCCTTCCTGCCCACCACCCCCCACAAGAGGGACCAGGTGGTGCCCTCCAAGCATAGTCGAGGCTGGGGTCCTCTGTGCCCTTCCCATGCTGCACCTCTGCTTCTGCCTTCCCTCAAGTGCACCTGGTTGAATCAGACCCATCTTTCAAGGCTAAAATGCCACTTCCTTGTAAAGCCCGCTCTGATGATTTCCTCCCGCAATGTCAACATCCATGACTGCCTTTCCTTCAAGGGGTTGAGTAGGGAACCACCTCCAGACTGGAGGAGGGGTGTATAGTAAGGTCCCATGGTTAAATCAGATTTTGGTTTCTCAGCAATTGGGCTGACATCCTGTTTTTGCTGTTTATTCCTTAGTAGGTGTTAGACAAGTCACTTTAACCTTCTGAACTCTTTCACATACCTGACATGGGGCTCAATCAAGGGCTTTGGGGAAGATTCAGTGCTTTAAAATGTTTCTGCAAAGCTGCTACACAGGAGAAGTAGGAAAGGTAACACCTCAGAGCTAACCTTTACCATCATTGCCCCCACTTTCCAGGCGAGAAACTGAGGCCCAGAGAGGGTGGGCAGCCTGCCTAGGTCACAGCCAGGAAGCAGGGCTGCAGTCCACCCAGGGATGCCAGACCTCCCTGACGTGTGCAGGAATCAGATGTGAGCACTTCCCTTTGTTGGGTGATTGCAGGCTCAGACTCTTGGCTGATCCAGCCTGCTACTCTCTAAATGCACGGCACCATCCTCAGCTAGGCTGCCAGGTCTGTGTCCCATTCTGCCATTCCATTCTCCCAACAGGTCTTTTAAGTTGGTGCCACCATCCAGCCATTTTGCAGACGAAGAATGGGAACATCAGGCGGCGACCGGGCACACTCAAGGCAGCAGAGCCCTTAAGAGGTAAGGCCAGGTTCAAACCCAGGTGTGCTGATTACAAAGCTAATGATGCAATGTTTTGATGATAACAGCTTAGTAACTATCACGAATGGATAAGCATAGCTCACCTCAGACCACACCGCGTTCCAGGTTCTGTGCTCAGTTCTCTGCAAATATAACTTACACCGTAAGTCTTACAAGTTCCTATTGTCACCAGCATACGAGTCAGGACGAGACTTTCAGGGAAAATGGAAAGACTCGCAGCCACGCTGCCTCTTACTTTCACAGCTTGCCGTGAAGTGTAAGCTCTCGGCCTGTCTCAAGAACTCTGTTCACACAGCCAGGACCCCACCCCAGACCCCTTCGTGGACTGCTCTGGCCTTACCATGCACCCCTGCTGGCCCAGTCTTGCCCTTGGAGCCTGGGCTCAGCTGCTTGCTAATGAACGTCTCTGGGGACAAAGGCAGCTGGAGCTCCTTGTGCAGGGCCCTGTTGTGGAGACAAAGGCAGGAACTGATGTGTTCTCTGTTCTTTTGTACTAAAAAAAAATTGGCTTCAATTAAGTGGGCTGGATGGAGTGAGGCACTTGGAGGAGCGAGAACGTGAAATGTTTGAAAATGGAGGTGTGGAGTCAGGGGGAGCTGGGAGGAGGGGCCTCTGAGCCCTGGCTGGGGAGAAAGTGGAGGGGAACCAGGGGAAGGACTCTGCAGAGGGGAGAGAGGAAGAGAGGACCTCTGGCTGAGCAGGGAGGGGTTTAAATTGCACTTGGCAAAGGCCTGGGGGTTCCATAGAAGTCTGGAGGTGGGCAAGACTCTGGACAGAACCCTCTGGAATTCAGTTAGGACAGTGCCTTCCCTCTGTGCCTGTTTCATATACTGGGCTGTTTCCATCCACTTTAGTTTGAGCAAAAGACCCCTGGAAAGAAAGAAAAAAAGAGAAGGAAGAAAGAGAGAAAGGGAGAAAGGTGGAGGGAGGGAGAAAGGGGGAAAGGAGTCTAAAACCACCAGACAGAGGGATTTTAGGGTCCACCCCAGCCCTGTGTGCATGCGTGCTAAGTCGCTCAGTCGTGTCCGACTCTGTGACCCCATGGACTGTAGCCCACCGGGCTTCTCTGTCCGTGGGATTCTCCAGGCAAGGGTACTGGAGTGGGTTGCCATGCCCTCCTCCAGGGAGCTTCACCACCCAGGAACCGAGTCTGGGTCTCCTCTGTTGGCAGGAGGATTCTTTACCACTGAGCCTCCAGGGAGGCGCCCACTCCAGCTCTGGTGCTGCCCAGATACCTCCTTGAGGTTTGGGAATCTTAAAGCGTAGGACTGGCACATCTGACATCAAGGAGGTTTGGTCCAAGTGGCCTGATCTGCGACCTTGAACTGGCCTGACCTCTCTGAGCCCTGCGTTTGCACTTGAGAGAAATTAACAGTGATGCTGACAAGAGCAGTGATGGCAGCGACCGCTCACCTGTCCACGTGAGCCCACGTGCCCCCAGGCTGAGCACCAACCCGCAGTCTCTCACTGAACCCGAACCCCGGTGAGGCAGGTGCCGAGAGCCCTCATCCACCCACTGGTTCATTAATACGTGTTTATTGAGCACCGACTACATTCTAGGTGACATGAAAAAACACCACAATCCCATCATGGCGCTTACATTCTAAGGTGGAGACCAGCAACAGAATCATTCATAAGTAACACAGAAGAAGATCAGGCTGAGACAGGGAATGGGGTGGTGGGTTGGGTGGGAGGCTGTGATTTAAAATCAGGTCCCAGGTGGCTCAGATGGTAAAGAATCTGCCTGCAATGCAGGAGACCCGGGTTCAATCCTTGGGTTGGGAAGAGGCCCTGGAGAAGGGAATGGCTACCCACTCTGGTACTCTTGCCTGGAGAATCCCATGGACAGAGCAGCCTGGCAGTTACAGTCCACGGGGTTGCAAAGAGTCGGACACGACTGTGCAACTAACACTTCCACTTCCAACCAGGAAAGGCCTCCGGAGAAGGTGGGACTTGATCCCAGAGCTGAAGGAGCCACGCGAGTGTCAGAACAAAGTGCTCCAGACAGAGGGACCAGCCATCGTGTAAAGGAGGGGATGCCCCTTAAGGAGTGTTTGGGGTGCAACCGAGGGCCTGTGACTACAGCTGAGTGAAGAGGAAGGGGAGGAGGGAGGAAGGGGAGGGATCTCTGCCTGGGATTTTCACACTGTCCTTGGTAGAGACTTGGAAACATGTGGACATCTGGGACTGGCACACCTAAGGCCTGTGGTCCCGGGCAGGGACCGGGGCTTTTACCTTGAGTGAGACAGAGCATCTTGGAGGGCATAGTATTTGGGGTGGAGAAGTGACGTGCAGGGACCACGCTGCAGGAAGGAGGGGAGGAAGACCGATGTGGCCAGATTAGATGTGCATCCCGAGTGTGTAATGGACAGGAAGTGCTGATGGATGGAAACGGAGATCAGAGGGAAAATGCTGTCCAGGTGTCTGGATGAGTGACTGGAAGGGGGAGGAGACTCCATTTACTGAGATGGGGAAGCAGGGAGATTCCGGCTGAGAGCATGGCAGATGTTAGATTCCTATTGGCCTTGGGGGTGGGGGCGTCCACCAAGCAGATGGGTCAGGGCTCAAGTTTGGGCTGGAAGTTGTTGCTGTGTAAATGGTATTTGGGTCTGTGATCCCTGAGGAAGTGGGTGTAGACGGAAGAGAAGCCCCTTAAGTTCCCAGCCCTGGGTGTTAGTGGAGAATAAGGACACAGGCAGCCAGGAGGTGGGAACAGAGCCAGGAGCCCTGAGCCCCCAGGAAGAGGGCGCCATCAGCGCACAATGGGAGGTCCGTAAGAGGGGGCCCAAGAAACGGCCTTGGATTTAGGGACACGGAGGCCTTTGCTGACCTTGACAAAGGTGGTTCTGGTGGAACAGTGGCAACAAAAACCTGACCAAGGTAGGTCCAGGGGAGAACGGGGAGGAAATGGAGAGGGTCTCTCGCGAGGCGTCCTGGCCAGCTCCTTCAGGGGCCACAAGGGACATGCGGGGGGTAGGACGTGCAGAGAGGTTTTACGATTGCGGTTTGTTTGAAGATGGGAGAAATCTGAGCATCTGTCTGCTGCTGAGAATGACCCAGGGAAGGAGGAAGCGATGGCGCAGGGGAGCGACAGGACGGAAGTGACGGAGCGTCACCTGGAAGTTGGCTGAAAGGGGCTGGCGGCTAAGGCGCAGGTGGAGGGTCGGTCTTAAACAGGCTGCAGAGACAGAAGCTGAAGCCCGGAAAAGGAGAGCGACTAGCCCAAAGACACAGCTAAGCAGGGGATTAGCTTGGGATTGAACCCAAACCGTCTGATGCCAGAGCCCCATCCCGTTACCTCCGTGTGCTAAGCAAAGCCTTGTCTCCCTAGCTCAGGGATGTCAGTGAAGCCCATGGGGGTCCCCGTGCCCATGGTGGGCTGTGGCTCAGAGGCAGGGACACAGTGGCTATGGCAGCTGGGCTGGGGCCCGGGTCTCCCACACCTAGTGTGGCCATGCTTCCTACTGAGCCGGCTCAATCCGCCTGCTAATAGCCTGCTGACATCAGTGTGAGCTAAGAGAACCCCAGAATTCCAGGGCTGGTGGGACCCCAGTAGTCCCCACTGCCCAGAGAAAAAGCACCCAACGGCATGTTGGATCATCAATGTGATGAGCTCCAACTGGACATTTGATTGAGTTGGTGTGTTTTGCTCTGAGCTGATTATGTTGTGACTGAGAGGGGAGGACACACCACCCTCACATTCCCCCAGGTTTCTGCTAAAGAAAGGTGGACGAGGGCTCCCAGACTCGGGTGATAATTACGGTCCAGCGAGGGCTGCAGACAGCCTGATGACACACTGCCCTGGATTCCAGTCTCCAGACCCGAGGGAGAATGTGTACATGAATTTCAGTTTGTGTGTTTGTGACAGGTATGCAATACACAATGCACAGGTGGGTGGGCGGGCTTGCCTCTGTGTCATTTGGATGCATGTGCGTGTATCACCGGGTTTGTCAGCCAGGCTGCGGTGATGCCCAAGGACAGACAGCGGCATCTCAGTGGCCTGCAGGAGCTAGCATTTCTTTTCCTCCCTTCTGGGTCTGGAGTCGGCTGGGGTTCAGCTGATCTCTGCTGGATTTGGTCGAAGTACAGAAGACGAGGCCAAATTACATAAGACCCTGAAAACCTCACAGAAGGTCCACTCACACTCCATTGGCCCAAGAGGGTCACGTGGCCAGGTTCTACCTGGATGGCATTGAGACGTCTATTTTTCCCTAGAGGAAGGGTCCGGTTGAGTCACATGGCAAAGGGCGTGGGTATAGGTTACAGGGGTGGGAGGGATGTTCATTTCAGGAGGAGGGTGGAGAGCATTTGTCAGCAGCTTCCTAACCCAGTCCTGTCCTCACTTACAGCAAGAGAGGCACACCTTCTAACCCCAGAGAAGCCCCGGAGCCACTGGCTCCACACTAGCTCCATCTCCTAACTGGGCTTGTGTGTGCGTGCGTCTGTGTGTGTGTCTGTGTGTCTGTGTGTGAGTGTCTGTGTGTGTGTATGTGTGTCTGTGTGTGTCTCTGTGTGTGTGTCTGTGTGTGTGTGTCTGTGTGTGCATGTGTGTATGTGTCTGTGTGTGAGTGTCTGTGTGTGTCTGTGTGTCTGTGGGTACGGGTGTGTGTCTGTGTTTGTGTGTGACTCTTTTGTGACCCCATGGATTGTAGCCCACCAGGCTCCTCTGTCCCTGGCATTTCCCAGACAAGAATACTGGAATGGGTTGTCCTTTCCTCCTCCAGGGGATCTTTCTGACCCGGGATTGAATCGGTGTCTTCTGCAGTGGCAGGCAGATTCTTTACCAGTGCGCCACCTGGGAAGCCTTGGGAAGTGATCAATTCTAATTTTTAGGGTTTTTGAAGGAGGGAGTGTTCTGGATGATCCCGGGTGTGGCTGAATCTCACAGTGTCCAGTTTGCAACCCTTGGTAAACCCGAGCACTGCCAACAGGCTGCGGGTGATTCGTAGGCCGTCCCCTGCCGTCCCTGCCCTGCCCACCATGGGCCCAGTCCCTGCACCTGGCTCAGCCTCTGCAACTACCCAGGAGGGTCTGGAAGCCGGAGAGGCCACACTGTCCCAAAGGAATCCTTCTGGGAAGCCCGTCTTTCGGCCCAAAGTGCCCGCTGGCGATGCCCCTTCCTCCCCAGGGTTTCTGTAGGCAGCTCCCCTGAACTGACACTAAGTGTTTAATTTCCTTTCTCCACAGTCCTGAGCCTTGCCTGATCCCCAGGGGAAGTGGCAACATCACCTTTGCACTGGGGGCTTGGCCAAGAGTTTCTGGATTGGCACTTTTCTCTCCCTGTTCCCTGCTCTGCCACCCAAGGATGGACAATTTCTTGGCAACTGGGATGAGAGCTGGTGAGCAGGAGCGATGGCACAGCTCCTGGTTTGGAGTGGGTGTCCCCCAGACAGGAGAGGAATTGGAGTCGAGAATCCCCTCTCCCTGCAGAGACACACCAAGTCTTCCCTCTCTTCTCCTCCACGGTGGGTGCATATTTCAGAAAGGCAGCACTGCCTGGGGCAGCCCTCGGCGTGGACCCATCTCCTTGTCTGTGGGAGGCCCCCAATCCTCCTGAAACGTCCCCCACTTTCCCTACCCGGCCTGGGCCATGAGGGCAGCGGGCAGCCAAGATGCCTGTACTTGTGGCTGATGCTCTTGGTGGCAGCAGATTCTAGCCTTGGTTTAAAGATAAGGTAGAATCCCAGGAATGGGGGCGCCTGGTGTGCTGCCGACTCTAGGGTCGCACAGAGTCGGGCACGACTGAAGTGACTTAGCAGCAGAGCGGCAGACTCCATAGAATGGAATATGAATCAACATTGAAAAGAAAGAAGGAAATTCTGACACATGGTACAACAGGCTGAACTTTGAGGGCACCGTGTTAAGTGAAAAAAGCCAGTCACAGAAGGACAAATGCTCTACGATTCCACTTATGTGAAGTAGCTAGAGCTGTTAAGTTCACAGACGCAGAAAACAGGATGATAATTGCCAGGAGCTAAGGGGCAGGACAGAGTGGAGAATTAGTGTTTGAAAGGTACTAAAAATTTTACAAGATGAAAAGAGGTCTGGGGAGAGATGGTGGTGATGGTGGCCCAACAATGTGAGTGTATTAAAATACCTGTACATTTCAAAATGGTTAATTGATACATTTCTTAATAGGTATATTTTTACTATAATAATGAAAAAAGATAAGTTGAAACCCAGCAGAGTGATTTGCCCAAGGTAACTCAGCCACGAGGAAAATGAATGGAGAAGGAAGTGGCACCCCACTCCAGTACTCTTGCTTGGCAGCAGATTCTAGCCTTGGTTTAAAGATAAGGTAGAATCCCAGGAATGGGGGCGCCTGGTGTGCTGCCGACTCTAGGGTCGCACAGAGTCGGGCACGACTGAAGTGACTTAGCAGCAGCAGCGGCAGACTCCATAGAATGGAATATGAATCAACATTGAAAAGAAAGAAGGAAATTCTGACACATGGTACAACAGGCTGAACTTTGAGGGCACCGTGTTAAGTGAAAAAAGCCAGTCACAGAAGGACAAATGCTCTACGATTCCACTTATGTGAAGTAGCTAGAGCTGTTAAGTTCACAGACGCAGAAAACAGGATGATAATTGCCAGGAGCTAAGGGGCAGGACAGAGTGGAGAATTAGTGTTTGAAAGGTACTAAAAATTTTACAAGATGAAAAGAGGTCTGGGGAGAGATGGTGGTGATGGTGGCCCAACAATGTGAGTGTATTAAAATACCTGTACATTTCAAAATGGTTAATTGATACATTTCCTAATAGGTATATTTTTACTATAATAATGAAAAAAGATAAGTTGAAACCCAGCAGAGTGATTTGCCCAAGGTAACTCAGCCACGAGGAAAATGAATGGAGAAGGAAGTGGCACCCCACTCCAGTACTCTTGCCTGGAAAATTGCATGGATGGAGAAGCCTGGTAGGCTGCATTCCATGCTAAGGGTCGGACACAACTGAGAGATTTCCCTTTCACTTTTCACTTTCATGCATTGGAGAAGGAAATGGCAATCCACTCCAGTGTTCTTGCTTGGAGAATCCCAGGACGGGGGAGCCTGGTGGGCTGCCGTGTATGGGGTCGCACAGAGTAGGACACAACTGAAGTGACTTAGCAGCAGGAAAATGAAAGTGAACGTCGATCAGTTGCATTTGACTCTTTGCAACCCCATGAACTATACAGTCCGTGGAATTCTCCGGGCCAGAATACTAGAGTGAGTAGCTGTTTCCTTCTCCAGGGAATCTTCCCAACCCAGGGATCGAACCCAGGTCTCCCTCATTGCAGGCGGATTCTTCACCAACTGAGTCACAAGGGAAGCCCAAGAACACTGGAGTGGGTAGCCTACCCCTTCTCCAGCGGATCTTCCTGACCCAGGAATCGAACCAGTAAGAGGTGGAGCCTGAATCTGAGCCCCTAAGAGGCAAGGCTGGGCTGTTCCTCAAAGGAAAATCAGAGTGATGTTTCTAGGAGGAGGAAAAAATGAATGCTAAGCAAGTTAAAATACCAGATGGCCTCTACAGGTAGCAAGAGCTAAGGTTGCGAAGAGAAGCTCTCCTTTAATTCACACCACTGTGCCCTCCCCCAATTTCTCACGGCCCCCTCCCCCTCCAGTCTCCCCATCCTGTTCTGACAAGATGTACTCATTCGCACCTCCTTGGTTTCTCTCTCCCAGCCTCCTTGGATGCTGGGCGTAATCTGGTCCCCATCAGAGGTGCCAGCAACACCTTCTGGCAACATAGCATCTGCCGGTTGCCAGCCCCACCCTCACCCCAGCTGTGGTGACTTTATTTGAGTTAATGGGGGCCGGGGGTACGAGTGTCTCAGGCTGAGCCTCACCTCGTGTCGGTGAGATCCTTGACCATCCAGGGGAGCACGCGACTGTCTGGCCCAAGCCGACCCTAATCAGATTTTTGAGCACAATCCCAGAAGTCTCTTGCTGGCTCTGCTGCCATGCCAGCACCAAATATAGAACAGGCCCAGCCACCCCACCCCTTAATTCTGTAATTTGCTCGAAATCAGAAGATCAGGCCAGCCTGGGGAGATTTAAATTGTGATAACTGAGCCCCGCCCCCTGGGTCTGGTCCACGAGGAAGCACGTGTGGCGAAACACACCTGTGGTTTCGGCCCCCTTCCCTGCATCGTCTTGCCTTTCTAGCCCCTGATTCCTGGTCCTGAAAGCTCTCTACCGTGCAGCCTGTCTCCCCTCCATCCAAGTCCCTGGCACACTCGTTCAGTGTGGAGGAAATGGGCCGCTTACTTGCTCATTCACCCTCAGATGATTCCTGGGCTTGTACTGTGTGCAGACAGTAAGGTCCCGGGGACAGACAGGACGTTGTCAGAGACAGGCCCTGGTGGCCCAGGTCTGCTCAGAGATTACAGCCCAGTAAGGGAGGGGAGGCAGTGCCCTCCTCTTGGGAGGACATGGGGTCTTCAGTGACCAGCCTCGCAGTGAAGCGGAGCTGAGAAGGATGCTGTCATTATTCGGGAAGCAGGGAGAAGCAGAGGGTTGCCCTCTGTGAACAGCTGGACGTGCAGGGCTGGAACTCCAGCCCTCAGCCTCCTCCAAGAGCTCTGGCCTCTTGACCATGGCCACGGGCCGCTGTCCTGTCCAGAAGCTAGGTTTGGATTGGGTTTTTCTCTCAGGGGAGATGTGAATACATGAGTGCCTCAGACCTTCCTTATCTGCCTCCTCCCCACTTCCTGGAATAGCTGCTATTCCGTCACACAATGAAAATGGCAACAACACCTGTTAACACAGGACAAGGCCAGACGCTGGGGGACAGCGGTGAGCCAAAGTGACCGGGCAGAGAGAACCTCCCGGGCTTCTCAGTGAATGTCAGACAGTCCCTGCCCACACTGGAGGGAGAGGTCAAGGGCTGTGGTAAGCGGTAACAGAGCAAGCTGACTCCTGCGGGAGGCCAGGGCGAGGACTGAAGTGAGCCCTTGCAGTCTGAATTACTTTGGAGAGGGCGGGGAGCAGGGGTGGGAATGATCTCCCTCCTGGCCAGGGCCCTGCAAGGGTGAGGTCTGGAGGCCTGAGAGTGGGGTCGGAGGAAGAAGGGCCAGTGAGATTGAATGGGAGGTTGATGTGTCTGGCCCTTGGGCCTTGGACTTCATGGGGGAGCAATGAGAGCCCCTTTGAAGGGACAGTTCCTGGGCAGGGGGACTGGGGCTGCCCTGCCAATCCAGCTCCCCCCTGCACTCAGGAGACCTAATTATACTTGGGTGTTAAGTAAACAAAGAGTAATTTTTTGGGATA
Organism: Madoqua kirkii; assembly: GCA_006408675.1. Taxonomy (NCBI): domain Eukaryota; kingdom Metazoa; phylum Chordata; class Mammalia; order Artiodactyla; family Bovidae; genus Madoqua; species Madoqua kirkii. The sequence goes on from SJYC01132415.1 coordinate 29,168, forward strand.
AGTAAGTCCTGGCTTCTCCATACTTACTATAAAAAAACGATTTGCAGTTTATCTGAAATTTCAGTTTAACTGAGTATCCCGTTGGGTGTTTTGTTTCTTTGCTAAACCTAACAGCCCCCAGTGGGAAGATGGAGAAGATTTCTGCTCCTCCTTGGGGCCACACTGTCACCTCTCAGATGGGTGAGCTAGACCTCAGCCTGCCTGAGACCCCCACCTGCCCCTTTGGCTCAGTCTCCCCCACCTTCATCCTGCTTCCGAGGGTTCCCACTGGGGGACCCCTGGGAAAGGGAGGAGGCGGGACGGACGGACGGTCTCCTGAGGTCACAGTTAGGAGCAGGGAGAGAGCTAGGACCTGCCGGTTTGTGCTCTGCAGGCCATCTCACCTCTGAGCCTTGGCATCTGCTGTTCCCTCTGCCTGGCATGCCATCCTTGCCTCCCCTGCTGCCCGAGGTCCAGCCTGTCACCAGCTCAGAAGGCTCTTTGCTGACCGCCCCGTCTGTCCCGGCACAGGAGGCACCGACGACAACGGTAAGGTGAGTTACCCCTTGCCCAGCACTGACCATGCTGGACCTCCATGTGTTATTCTCATGTCTCCTGGGGGGCAGGCTCCTCCCGCCTTTACTACACAGATGAGAAAACTGAGGCTCAGAGAAGCGAGATAACAAGAGGCAAACCTGGGCTGTGAGGTCTGGGGACCCCTCCTCACTCCCAGGGAACCAGGACACCATGAACTTCAGTAGCAGGGGGCTGCTTAGGACAGTGGCATTTTCTGGCCACAGAGACCCCCTGGTTGCCCTCCCCACCTTTCTCTTTCCAATTATAAACCTGCTTCCTGCTCAAACCAGCAGGAAGCCAGGTTTCCTGTTTCCTTTTTAAAACTCAGCTAGATTTTTCTTTGACCCTTGATTCCTGAAGCTGGATGAGCAGAAATCCAAGAAGAATTCTTTACTGAACAAAATAGCAGGTCTGCCGTCTCCCGAGCCTTCGTCTTTCTTCTGTTGTCATAGAGAGCGATTTCATGATGCTTAGCCCGTGACTCACACGCCCGGCATGGCGAGCGGGGTGCGTGGAGATCTTAGCCCGCCCTCCCCAGCCCATGGCAGCAGCCTAGAGGTCTCTGCCTTAGCTCACACACTCTCTTGGCCTCTGCTAAATGCCACCTAGAGCGGAACCTCTCGAATTCTCTGGGATTAATCAGGCTGATTAGTTTTTAATCAGTTCCCCGTTGCCAACAGTCCACTAAGGAGCAGAGTGAGGTTGGGCTGGGGAAGGAAGTCTGCTTCAGGGACAGGGGCTTGCTGTGTGTAACTTGTGAAATGCCTGCCCTCTCTGAGCCTCATTCATGTAAACTGGAGGGCGAGCATATAACTCTGTGGTAGTAGAGGAACTCATTGATGAGTGTTTCTGTGCATATCCCACATGGGCTAGAAAATGTTTTAGGCCCTGGGATCTATCTACAGCTGAAAGGGACAAGCCTTCCCCCCATCCGCAAGGACTTGTATTCTTCAGGGGGAGACAGAGATTATACCTGTGCTGCCCATTGTGGAGCCACTAGCCCATGCGGGTATTTAAATGCAGAATAATTAGAATCAAAGAAAATGGCCAATTCCATTCCTGTGTCATCACGATCACATTTCTAGTGCTCAGTTGCCATAGGTGGCCCCTGGCTGTGTAATGAGCAGTGCGGATTATAGCACATGTCTACCCAGCAGGAAGTTACTGGACAACACTTCTAGAGACTAATAGACCACATGGCCTCAGAGAGAGTGATGGCAAGTGAAGCAGAGGAAGAGGGGGGACATGGACAAAGTTGCTCTTTTTTAGAAAGAAGGAAATATTTGAGCAAATATGAGAGCTGTGAGGGAACGCTACCTGTAGAAATCTGGAGGATGACTGTTCATGGTAAAGGACACAGCCAGTGCAAAGGCCCTGAGGTAGGGGCACAGTTGGGGCCTTGAGGGAAAGGCAGGCTGGCATGGCTACAGTGGACGAACCTGTCAGCTCCTCCAGCAGTGAGCAGGCGTGCATGCTGGGCGCTCAGTCGCTTCAGTCGTGTCCGACTCTTCATGACCCTATGGACTGTAGCCCGCCAGGCTCCTCTGTCCTCAGGATTCTCTAGGCAAGAATACCAGAGTGGGTTGCCGTGCCCTCCTCCAGGGGCTCTTCCCAACCCAGGGATCGAACCTGAGTCTCCCGCGTCTCCTGCCTTGCAGGTGGATTCTTTACCTACTGAGCCACCTGGGAAGCCCAGTGAACCAGGGTGGCATTGCAATTCCAGGTCAGCCCTGTTGCTCCAGGAAATATCTCTTTGCCGGGAAAGTCCTTTTCCTCCTTCCTCTCTAAGAGTCTGGGAGTGGTGACAACTCTGTTTCCTCTCCCTGTTCTGAATCTGGAGACTCACAGGACTTCAGGGCAGGAAAGGCCTGCAAGATGATCGTTCGGAGCAATCCACTCACTCACTTGAGGGTGGGAAGACTAAGGCCAGAAAGGTGAGTCTGGAATAGAATGTGGCCTCCAGCGGCCTCTTCTGAATCACATGGTCTGGAAGCTGTTTTTCTCTTTTACCATCTCAGAACTGACACTGCAACTCCGAGTGAGTTTCCCCAGGGCAGCAGCCTCAGAACCACTCGAGCATGGCAGGAACGTGGTCCCTGGGCCTGGGGCCCAGCAATCTGCGCTCCACCAAGCCCGCCAAGTGATTCTGGGGCTGCCAAAGTTTGACATCCAGAAACTCTGGGCTGGCCTTCTTTGTGTGTTCTTCTGTCCAAATCAGCTGAATTGTTCTAAAATACACAATCCACCTACAATCACTACACTTTGCTGCCCCAGATCTTCAGTAGCGTCCGGAAGCAGATAACCTTGGGCATCCCTTCAAATCCTTTTGGTCTCGTTGCTCACTCCAGCTAGCTGCAGCTGTGATGCTCTGCTCCGTGCAGATTTTGTTTGTTTGTTTTTATACAGGTTTTTACCCACTTTGTGCAGGAGCAGTCTGCCTCTCCTCAATCTTGCCTGCCTCCTTCTGATCCTTCCTGGGGCCTGGGCCACATGGCCCCAACAGCCCATATGTGGGAGTGATCCTGGCCAGTGGGGGACAGAGCCTGAGAATGAATGAGTTCTACATTCTTCCTGGGCTGAGTGCTCCTGGAAGCCCCATGGGGCCCAGCAGCTCGGCTTGAGGCCCCTATCCCAGCACCCTGGCCAAGTCCCTGGATCACACTTTCTAATTAATCACACTTAATTAGACTTTGTCATAGGCTCTGCTTTCCGGAGACTCCAGACTAAGACATGTCCTTTATCTACCCACATGCATCCAGGAGATGTTCACGTCCTATAAGGCTAGACTCTAGCACGGAGGTTACACCCCGAACAAGACAACCCCTGCCCCCAAGGCCCCTAATAACCAGTGTATCATGGGACTGGGGAGGTAGGGCACCACCAGGAGGCCTCCTTCCTTGCTTTAGAAGTGAAATTACAGTGACACGAAATCACACCCACGCTTTCTGGGAAAGGAGAGTCCCCTCCTGTGTCCATCTTAGACTTGTTCATTCTTCCTGTGTTAGGTGGGCACCTCTCAGCCCCATCCCACCCCCTCAAACCCAGCGATCTCTAGATCCCCCAGAACTTCTGTGTCCCGACACAAGTTATTACCAGCCACCGAGCCTTTCCTGCAGCTGGCCTCTGTGAGTAATGGTTGACAAAGTGGATTTGGGAACGAGACTCCTTGGGTTTGCATCCTGGCCCCACCACCTGTACCACCTGCGCAGCTCTGGGCAATCTGTGACCCAGCATCCTTATTTGGAAAGTGGGGACAAGAGCATCTCCCCCATAGAACTGTTACGGAAGCAACATTAATATATGAATTCTCACATATGCTGAGAGCCACACAGGTGGCTGTTATAACTGTTAAGTCTTTATTCTCATCACAACCCTACGATCTAAACATTATCACCTAATTGTTCAGATGGAAAGCTGGAGTTCAGAGAGGTTAAGTGATGCTGATGGCCCACGGTCACACAGCTGTCAGAGGTGGAGCTGGCAACTTGAATTCCATCTGTCCCAGTCCAGAGTCCTTGGCACCCAGGGGCTGTTTCCTGGTGCTCTGGGGCTGAGCTGCAGCCTTAAACCTTTCTTCCACCTTGAGGGGAGGACTGCCCCCTGCTTGAGCCCCCCACCTGTGGGTGGGCTTTGATTATTTAATGGAGAGAGACTATCCAGGGGAAAAAAGGGTTTCCAGAGGCCCTGGAGGTACCAACCATCCCCCACACCTTGAAACCTTGTTCCCTTTTCTCCTGATTCAATCTTTGTCCCCCAGTATCAGCTGTAACTGTGTGGTGATATCTGGGCTGCTGGGATAAGAGAAAGGATTTTGTTCATAATAGTATTTCCAAGATTGCCTTCCAAGGAAACTTACGCCTTCGGAGGCCTAGTGGAGTTAAACCAAGAACACCTCTGGGGTTTAAAACATCTAGAAAATGTTGGGTTAAATAAAGTCAAAAGATCTTCCGGCCCCTTTCCCACCCAGGATGTCTGAGGACCTTTGACATGTCAGCGTGGGCTAGGACTCTGCAAAGGGGACTGCAGTCTACATGTTTCCCAAACAGTTACCCGGGGAACCGTCTTTCCTGAAGACGACCTTTCAGATTTGCCGAACTAGCTTTGGGCACAGCTGCTGTAGAGTTTGGCTCACTCTACCCTCTTCCAGAAGGACAGATTACCGCAGCCAGATGGGGGCTTCCCTGATCCGGCTGCTCCTGCCTGGGGAGTCTGTTCCCTACTCTTGGGAGAAGATGTGAGTCACCCATCTTGGGCTTTGGGTGCCAATGCTAGGGTGCAGGAAGGACGTGCTCAGCGGGAAGGCAAGGGCTTTCTGTCTCCTAGAAAGTGCATGCTGCCTCCAAGGCCAGGCCCAGTGGTGGCTACGGTTCTGCCACGATGCCTTATTATAGCTGTGCTGGTTATTAAAGTGGAAATTCCTCCAAACCTATTAGTTAAAAGCTGCTGCTCTGAGCCTTTGAGTTCCCTCACCCCCACTGCTGTTCCAGCCACTGCAGTCTCTCTTGTGGGACCCTCTGCACCTTCCCATGATCTGGCAGCCAAGGGGTTAATGCTTGGTGCAGCCTGGGGCCCCTTGGGACTCTCTCAGCCTGCAGCAGGCCTGGGTCTATTCCAGCTGATCACAGCTCTGCCATGGTTTTGTTCTATTTGTTTGTCCAGTTGCTCAGTCGTGTCCTACTCTTTGCAACCCCATGGACTGCAGCACGCCAGGCTTCCCTGTCCTTCACTATCTCCTGGAGCTTATTCAAACCCATGTCCATTGAGTTGGTGGTACCATCCAACCATCTCATCCTCTGTCATCCCTTTCTCCTCCTGCCTTCTATCCGTCCCAGCATCAGGGTCCATACCAGTTGATACAGCTAAAATATCATCCTTGGTGTCAACTATTAGCACCCATCCGATGCTCTAATGTCAGAGAGAGGAGCAGATGAAGAACACAGGAGCAATGGTATACTGGAGGAGAGCGAGCACAGACTTGGGACTGCCGATCTCTCAGCCTCTCTCCACTATCCCTAGCTGTGTACCCTGGGGAGGTTGTTCTCTCTCCCCAAGACTGTGTTCTCATCTGCGCGCCAGGTGTTACAAGGGTGAAGGAGACCCGTGGCCAGCACAGGGCCTAGGCCACAAAGAATGTCAGTGGCTTCTTCCTTCTCCATTGTGCCCACTGCAAGATGCCAGCGGGTAGCTGGTGCCTGCAGTGATGATCCTCCCAAGTGCCTCTTGCCCAGAGCACCCTCCTTATTAAGGGAGCTGTTTCATAGTCACATCTAATTACCCTCTAACTGCCTGCTCCCCACTGGGCCTTGCCTGGGCAGGAGCTGGTGTCTAATTGGAGCCACTCCACTGTCCTGGCAGGACTCCATTCCTGCTAGGGGAGGCAGTCTGGGTGGGAGGCTGACTCTGCCTGGCTCCTGTAGTCCGCTTCCAGCGAGGGGTAGGGACAGCAAAGGTGAGTATGATTTCCCCTGACTTACTGCTCCCCGTGAGAGCAGGACTCAGGACGGGGAAGACTGTTGGCTGAGTTCATGGTGCTGGAGGCTCTACGTAGTTTATTTCTCCATTAAAGCCGCCTGGATAATGTCTAGGGGTGCTTGCTTGGAGCCCAACAGATTTGGGTTGAATCCTTGCTCTCTGTTTACCAGCTTTGACTTTAAAATCTTCATCTGATCCTCAGTTTTGCCATCTGAAGAATGGGAATGTAGGGAGGAAAGAACAGAAGGACATAAAGGGTTTCACATTGAGCCCAGGGCACACATGCTTTTGTTGAGGCTATTGGTACAGCTTCACACTTCTGATTCCATCCCACCCACCAGGCCCAAAGGCCTCAGGCTGGACGCTTTCACATCTCACATCTCACTGAATGCTCAGAACAACTCAGTGGGAATAATTTGATTTTTTTCATCAAAAGGGAGACTCAAGATCACTCAGCCGGTAAGCTGAAGAAGTCTAATTTCAATGTTCTTTCTGCATCCACTCCTGACATTCATCCATAAATAAACATTTATTGGGTGCTTATTAGATCCAGCAAGGATTGGCCTCCAGACTTTGCGTCACATCCAGAGACCTTCATATCTGTAGCTCCATTCCCTACCCCCTTCTTCCTGCGTGCCTCTACTACAGAGTTGAGATTCAATTTCCCAGTTGCTTTACAGCTAGAGATGGCTCATATATGTATCTGACAATCTGGCAGGGGGAGTTAGGGCCAGTGTTAGTGGGAGGTGGATTGATCTTTCAAGGAATCCTGGTAAAGATTTCAAAAAGCTTTGAAATCCTGGTGAAAAATTAAAGATACATTAGTACATAAGTTAACTTCTACTCTCTTTCTGCCTTAAATACAGACATGACTTCTGGAGCTGCAGCAGCTATCTTGTGACCACGAGACTTCAGACATAAGAATGGAAACCAATAAGCTAAGAATGTTCAAGAAGAAGGATGAGAATTCTGGATTCCTGATAGCATTGCTGAGACCTGAACTACCACTCCCATCACCTACTAAAAGGTGAGAAGAACAAGCCCCTATTTGTTTAGGGGCTCAACTTTAGGCCAGTTGTTCTCAAGGTGTGGTACCTGCTTGAACAGCAGCATGGGCATTACATAAGAACTTATTAGAAAACCAAAATTTTGCCCTCCTTCCATGATTTGGACCTGCTAAAGTGGAAACTGAGCAAACTGAATTTTTACAAGCCCTGTGGGGGATTCCGATGCATCCTGAAGTTTAGGAACCATTGACCTAAGCACCTCATTGATCTGGTACTTGTTGCTTGTATCTGAGAGTAAATCTCACTGACACTATCTCTCTGAGTTTTTGCTCAAAGACTTTTCCCTGCTTAGAATGCCCAATTTGCCCTTCTCTTCTAGGATTTTTCATTACATGAGTTAATTTTGATAAGAGAAACCCAGAATGGCAGAAAATTCATTCGTGCAACTTGGCAAGGTGCACGATTATTTTCTGGATTTGGTCTCAGCCGTCTCGGAGGGCTGGATATAAGCACAAAGCTATAAAATTGTGCCATTTAAGAAAATGTCTGGTTCCAGCTGGAAAACCTAGAATTGGAGTTTGTCTCTCTTCCTCTCACATGAGACCAGAAGGAGTGATCAGCATGCTCCAATATCCTTCCTTTCAGCTGCCACAAGTTTCCCCAGGCCTCCTGTCAGTGAGGCCCCGATCGAGCCCACATGGTCCATGGTGGGCAGCTCGGATGATGGGCTGATGGTCCAAGAAGGCAAAGGCAGAAGCTGAAAGACCTTTTGAGACCTAGGCTCCAAAACTCACACAGCCTTACTTTGGCCAGGTTCTACACTCGCAGGCCAGGCTGTATTCAAAGGGATGGGAAACAGGCTTTACTTCTGGCCGGGACACTCAGTGCCTCATGTTGCAAAGGGGCCGGTGTCCTGGGATGGGAGGAAGGTATGGCCATTAAACCACCTACCACAGGCTCTTCCTTGGCTCCCACTCTGCTTTAATCTCACAGACAGCTTCACGTTTCCTCTGAGACATTATTGCAAATCTGTTCTCAGTTCCAATTTTTCTACGAGTCAGAGATTCTTTAGTTGCAAGGAATAGAAACGACTCAAAATAGCCCAAGGAAGCTGAGAAGAGTATAGACATCGTGGAAATGAAATGGATTTGGACCTGGCAGAACCCAGAGCTGGAAGGAACCTTTTTCTCAATTACTTTGCTTCCTCTCTTCTTTCTGTGGTCTTGCCCTTTTCTGTCTACATACCCTGCATCCTTGTGGCTTCTTTCCTTCCCTGTCATTTTGGTCTCAGATATGCAAGCTAGAGTCTGCTGGTCTGTGGAGGAGAGAATGCAAAAGGCAGCTGGCCTTTTGTGGTGTCCAGACTGGCCCCAATTCCACAGCCTGTTATAGACCCAGAACCCCAGTTAACTAGAGGCTTCTTGTCTCTGAGTTCACATTTTTATGGAAAAAGGGCTCCCTGGCCCTGCAGTGGGCTGGCACCCTGGGATTAGTTTCTTACTCCTCGTCCCATCAGGATGCAAACATCAAGGAAGGTGTGACACGAAATGGCTTCCCAGATACAACCCTGCCCCTGGGCTGTGAGTGTGCTGGTCTTGGGGGTGGCAGGCTGTCAAAATTTAACTGTGACTTCCCTGGGGTGCTGGGGCCCAGGGAGAACCCTCAGTGTGTCTCCCAGGACCGCAGTAAAAGGCAGCTTTGCTGGTTGACCAGCAACCTTCCCCATGAGGACCTTGTCTTCCGGGCCCTCCCAGGGATTGCTCTTTTGCTCCCAAAAGGGTGAGCCCTTACTTCTTTGTGCTGTGGAGGTGCCCAAGGTCCAGCAGGAACCACGGGTTTGCTGATCCTGCACTGTATGAATTGTGTAACCATCGGTCCATCTTCCTGGGCTTCCATTTCTCCATCTGCAGACAGGTGTGGGGTCCCTACCTCCCATTTGGGAAGGCCAAAGGTAGCAAATGTTACGTGTCTACTATATAGACAGTCCCTATAGCTCAGGGAGCGTGGTTCTACTTATGGCATTTCGACTTTATGATGGTATGAAAGCGATAGCATTCCGTAGAAGCCGTACCTCAGATTTTTGATTTTGATCCTTTCCCAGGCTGGTAATATGTGGCACACAGTCTCGTGATGCTGGGCAGCTGCAGCCACAGCTCCCAATCAGCCGCATGGTCAGGAGGGCGAATAATCGGTATGGTTACAGCCATTCTGCACCCAGACGGCCATTCTGGTTTTCACTTTCAATGCAGCGTTCAATCAATTACATGAGAGAGGCAACACTCCATTATAAAACAGGCTTTGTGTTGGATGATTCTGTCCAACTGTAAGTGTCCTGAGCATGCCTAAGGTAGACTGGGCTAAGCCACGATCTTTGGTAGGTGATCTGTAAAACTGCATCTGTGATTTATGGCATTCTCAATTTACATTGGGTTTATTGGGATATAATCCAGTTGTAAGATGAGGAAGATATGTAGTGGATGGTATTGGAGACACTAAAACGTGATGGCTGAGTAGCAATAACGGTACTGATAATAACGAACTCTCTTGGCCTGTTTGTTTTTTTTAAGATTTATCCATTCATTGGCTGTGGTGGGTCTTTGTTGCTGCACACAGGTTTCCTCTAGTTGCAGCGAATAGGGGCCGCTCTTCAGCTGTGGTGGCTTCTCTCGGTGGGGAGCACGGGGTCTAGGCGGGCGGGCTTGGAAGTTGCAGCCCATGGGCTCTAGAGCGTGAGCTGTGGCACAGGCCTTAGCTGCTCCTTGGCATGTGGGATCTTCCCGGACCAGAGATCGAGCCAGTGTCCCCTGCACTGGCAGGCAGATCCCTAAGCACTGGACCATCAGGGAAGTTCCAGCATGTGAGTTTTAAGGGGATGACTCTCTTACCGCTTGCAGAAGAGTAGGGCCATGTTGGCCCTGGGGACATAATCAGTGGGTATGGTACGACTCAGTTAAGCGACGCCTTGGGTCTCCTTGATGCTTGGGGCAGGTGTGTGTGCATACGTACGGGTGTGTAGGCGTGTGTGTGTGTGTGTGTGTGGACGGTGGGCCTCTGACGACCCATAGCTCCCAACTTCCCGGCCCTTAAACCTACACACTAGGGGTGCGAGCTTCTCTGCAGCAGGTTACAGCAGTGTCTCTAAAGCCGGGCTCCCTCAGGGCCTTTCTACTTCCTCCCAGGGTCAGTCAGGTCCCTGAGAGATCCAGGGCCCCGCAGCATGGGCTAAGTCCTGGGACACGCTGGGTGGATTCTGGGACAGATTGATCAGTGTTGCAGACCCCCTTTTCTTCTCTTCTCAACCTTCTTCCTGTGGTCACAGCCTGCGTGGAGCACCTCTGTGGGAACATGGGGTCTGGGTCAGGTAAAATTCAGATTTGAGAAATCAATTCCCAGGCAGCACACAGGGACTGAAGACCCAGGCTGGCTGTGGGCAGGCAGGGGCAGGAAGTCGCGCCCCTCGCGTGCTGGCTTTAGAGTCCAGATGACTCAGACGACAGCTATTGGCCAGCTTGCCTCCCTGAGATTGTCTTTAAGCCCTTTGTCCCAAGACCTAGTGAAGTTCAAAGCCTTCTCCATTTTTGCCAATTCCCAGAAATGACTAAGGACAGCAGAAAGGTAGGGGGGAGTTCTCCTGTCCTGGATATTCTTCCTTCTGGGCCCGTGCTCCCCAGACGTGCTGCCTCTGAACTGTGCCTCACTGATCCTGATGTGAAATTGGCTTCATTTCCAGAGAGAAGCACCAACCATTTACATAAAATATTCATGAATGCAATATCTTCTGCTGGAAAACCT
>SJYC01132416.1:0-82968 GCA_006408675.1 Madoqua kirkii
ATCATAAAACGCGCATTCTCATAACCTCAGCTGCTGCTGCTCTCCCAGCTGGGTCGTACAGTGATTACCAGCTGGGGGCTGGAGTCAGACTGTCTGGGTCCAAAGCCCAGTCTTGCTGCTGTTTGTTAGCTGCGCCACCCTGGGCACCTTCCCTACCTCTCTGTGCCTCTGTAAAATCTTTCTCTGAAAGTGAAGTTGCTCAGTCATGTCAGACTCTTTGTGACTATATGAAATGTAGCCCCCAGGGTCCTCTGTCCATGAGGTTTTCCAGGCAAGAATAGTGGAGTGGGTGGCCATTTCCTTCTCCAGGGGATCTTCCCGACTCAGGGGTCAAACTTGGGTCTCCTGCATTGCAGGCAGACTCTTAACCGTCTGAGCTACCAGGGAATCCCCTCTATAAAATAGTGCTGCTAATAGGATCTGTCCTAAAGTGTTGTTCTGAGGCGCAGGCAAATTAATGGGCGTTAGTCGCTCAGTCATATCCGACTCTTTGCAGTTCCGTGAACTGCAGCTCGCCAGGCTCCTCTGTCCATGGGATTCTCCAGGCAATACTGGAGTGGGTTGCCATTCCCTTTTCCAGGGGAGTTACCCAACCCAGGGATCGAACCCAGGTCTCCCACATTGCAGGCAGATTTTTATTGTCTGAGCCACCAGGGAAGCAGGCAAATTAATGAGTTTGTAACTGTAAACTGCTTAGAGAAATGCCTAACTCAGGAGGTGCTCTAGAAGTAACTAGTAAATTTAACCCCTTTCACTTGAAAACTGGGATTTAGCATAGTGCTTATGAGGAAGAAATGACATTAACAGCATTGTGGACTTCTTTATTATTTTTTTATTTTTTTATGCTCTTTGGTGGGCCCATGCAGCCAGGAGTCCAACTCCCAGCTTATCTGGGGAAGAATTCTCAGTCCCTGAGGTGTGGGTGGACCTGGAGTCCCTCCCCGTCCACCAAAGCCCTTGGCAGCTGAATTTCAGACCTGTGACCTTGCCTCTGTTGTCTGAACCCCTCCCCTCTGGAACCTGATGCCAAGCTGCAGGAACAGATGCTATATCCTTCCCAGCGGCAGCACTGGCTACATGCCCCAGCCGGCTTGTCTGTTAACATGACTGTGGTTGTAGGCCCTACCCCGTGGCCTTCCTTAGTTCCTACCAGTTTTCTGAGCCTGATTCACCCAATTTTGTAAGCTCCTCAAGCTCTGTCTGTGCGGACTTCAGCCCTACCCCTCAGGAGTAAATCCCCCACTCACGTAGGTAACAGACTATTTAACTGGACTAATGGCTGCTAGGCACACACCTAGACTCCCCGGACTCCCTCGCCACAGGTGTGGCTGCTGAGCAGGCTCCAGCTGATGTGGTGGGGGGAGCAGCAGTAAGGGTACACCTTCCAGGGGGGCCTTGCAGGGAGAGACCGTCCCCTCCCCTCCTTATTCCCCTTCCTGCTAGCGAGCAGTGAACCTTCCTGGAGCATATGCTGAGGGCCTGAAAAATTCATGGAGCAGAACCACCATTACATTTTGGCTACTTCCTGAAAAAGCAAGAAATTTCTCTCATTTAAGCCATGTTATTACTGGCCTCCTTTCTCTGGAGCTTCCTGCCTTATAGGTAGCTAGTTCAGTTCAGATCAGTCACTCAGTCGTGTCCAACTCTTTGCAACCCCATGGACTGCAGCATGCCAGGCCTCCCTGTTCATCGCCAGCTCCTGGGGTTGACTCAGACTCACGTCCATTGCTATCCAACCATCTCCAATATGCCTTCTAATGGATTTCCTCCATGGCTTCAGCTGCCAGAGGTGGTTCCTTTATCTTTTTGTTCTTTTCTGCTCCGTGCTTGTCTTTTTCTCTTTCTTCCTCTTTCTTTCCTTTCTGTTCTTCTCCTGTGATTGAGCGCCTTGGTTCCTGCTATGCACAGAGCATGGAGTGCACACGTTCCTTAGTGCAGATCCGGGTGTGGATGAACACTAGCGACTGCTCCTCGCCCCCGCCATCCTGGATGCCCTGGGAGCTTGCGAAGCCTCCCTTCTCGCAGGGCAGCCTCCTCCCTCACTCTGAGGCTTGGGCACCAGGCCCAAAGTTCTTACCTCTCTCCTCAACACTTGTCAAAATATTTTTTCCAAACAATGTTACATATCTTCCTATGAGGAGCTCTGGCGCCAGCTGTTAAGTTAATAAAAGTCCCTCCCCTCGGATGGGCTTTTTTGGTTTTGTTTTGCCCGTGAGGCTGTCGTCCACCATTTCTATTCCTTTGATCTCTAAATGGAAAACAGAATTCAAGGAACCTGAGCCCATGGCCCATGGAGAGAGGCCTGGAGGGTAGAGATCTACAGGGCCTGAGCCAAAATGCATTGTCAGGTGGCAACTCAGGAAGGCCAGGCCCGGAGGAGCCTCGAGAGGCCGGATGGGAAAGTGATCATTGGATGTCAACGGTGAGCCAGAGGCCTCACCCGGACTCCTGCTCCCTCAGTTTCCTTATCCGTAAAATGGGTATATTAGTATCTTCCTCACCCGTTGCTGAGAAGTAACCCAGGTAAAGTACCTGGCACATGTTTCCCCAGATGGAATTTTCTGTGACTGCTTTTGTATTGTTTGTTCTGAATTATTATTTTTTCAATTGGAGGATAATTGCTTGACAGCACTGTGTTGTTTCTGCCATATATTAACATGAATCAGCCACAGGTATGCGTATGTCCTCTCTTGTGAGTTAGGTGTTCCCAAACTTGCCTTATCTTCCTCCCACATTGGTTCTCAAGCTTGAGCACACATCAGAGTCACCTAGAAGGCTTGCTGAAAAGGGGCACATGCCCAGAGCTGCTGACTCACTAGGTCTATAGCGGGACCAGGAATCGGCACTTCCAGCGAGGTGCCGGAGGGTGCTGATGCTGCTGGCTCGGGGCCACACTGAGAGAAGCGCTGTCCTGCTGCACCAGCAGCCTACTGACAGACCTGAAGGTGATCTAGGAGGGTGAACGCAAAAGAAGAGAGCTGGGAGAGCTCTAGCAAAGCTTCTCACGGGACAGCTCAGACCTGGGGACGGGCCTTTGCAGGGGTTTCGGCTGGAAGAGGAATTGGGGAAGGTTTCACAAAAGAAGTAATACTTGAGTGGAACTTGAAGAGCCAGGAGAAATTTGCCAGGCTGGCTAGATAAGGAGCATCCCCAGCAGAGGGAACAGCAGGCGCAGAGGTAAGAAGGCAAGAGAAAATCCAGCACACTCGAGGCACAGCACTCCTTTTTCCTAACTACCGAGGCATCTTTGAAGGGCACAATGGAGCTGGCGGGATACACTTAGCAGCCTGTGTGCACATTTGAAGACACCTAGGAAGGTATATACGGAGAAGGCAACGGCACCCCACTCCAGTACTCTTGCCTGGAAAATCCCATGGATGGAGGAGCCTGGTAGGCTGCAGTCCATGGGATCAGGAAGAGTCAGACACGACTGAGTGACTTCACAGTCACTTTTCACTTTCATGCATTGGAGAATGAAATGGCAACCCACTCCTTTGTTCTTGCCTGGAGAATCCCAGGGATGGGGACTGCCGTCTATGGGGTCGCACAGAGTCAGACAAGACTGAAGCAACTTAGCAGCAGTAGCAGCAGGAAGGTATGTGAGGATCCATTCCTGGGATGGGCAGCTGAAGCCCTGAAACTGAAAGGCTTGCTTCACACCCACCGGACACGTCATCTTTGATGATGCTTGTGGACTTCAGTGATACCATGCACAGACAATTCTAAAAGCTTTAATCCCAGTACTGCCCACTGGATGGATATATTTCCATACCTTTATGGGAGATGGAGTGTAGAAGCACAAATGCTGGATTTCCAGACGTGTTTGGTGGGAGCAGCAGGACAGATTGTATAAAACTAAGTTTGGATTCAAAAACGCAAGTTGCAAATTCACCCAAGGACCCACGTTTCCTCCCTGAAGGCTCCTCTCCTCCTGGTCCCCCAGCTTTCTCTCTCACGCCTGTTGCTCGGCTGTTTCCTGTTCTGCTTGTAAATCTCATCCCAGAGAACACAGCTACTTGCCTGCAATAGCAATTACACATTATTGGAGTGTCAGTGGTGACACACGCAGGCAGCTTCTAGGCATTTTCAGGTATCCATGGGAAGCTCAGGGTCCCAGGGGCCTACTGGGCCCATGCACCCCTCTGGGGGATCAGCAGGCTGGAGACCTCCAAATGTCACCACCTGCGTCCACATCCCACGTTAGCTCAGCCCTTACTGTGTATGAAAGTCAAGGCGAGGTGCTGAAGGACGCTTGTGGCTCCGTCGGCTCCGTGCAGTGACCTCTCCTATCAAAGGCCGACTGTGCACAGGCCCTGTTCGAGGGCCTGTCCATACGTTTGTGCTCTTGTTTCACCTTCTAATTTTCCAAAAGACGCAGGCACTAACATGCACCTTTCATAGAGGAGAAAAGTGAATTTCAAGCAGCTTAAGTAACCACAGGAGCTGAGAGGCAGTATGGTACAGGAGTTAAGAGCAGAGACCCTGGAACCAGCCTGCCTGAATTCAAGTCTCAGCTTAGCACCACCTGCTGTGTGACCTTGGGCAGGTTATTTAACCCCTGTGCACCTGCTTCTTCCTCTGTAAAATGAGAGTCCCCTTGATGGTGACATAAGTCAATGTATCTTGAACAGTGGCTGCCATTTATGTCAGTTATTCCTATTATTGATTCATGGAACTCAAGTGGACTGACCCATGCTAGTTCCAATCTCCCCTCTGCCCTGCTGCCCCTAAGGCTGGTTTCCAGGAGGAGGGAAGATAAAGACATGAAGGACCATGAAGGTGTCTTCACTTTGTACTATAGAGAGTCAGACTGACATGGTTTGAATCCTCAAGTCTCTTGACTCTCTGAGCCAGAGTTTCTATATCTTTACAATGTTGTGTCTTCACAGTTAAGAACCAGGTGCTTAGGTTACATCCTCAGTTCTGCCATTTTTCCAGCTGCAGGACTTTGGGTGAAAGGCTTTCTCTCTTTGGGCCTCAGTTTTCTCATCTGTAAAATGGGGATGATACTAGTTCCCACATTGTAGGGCTGATGGGGGATGACATGAGCTGTCCCATGCAGGGTCCTCTGAGCTGTCCTGGATGCAGAGTTAGTGCCACCCAAGTGTGTGCTGAGATCCTAACGTACATAGTGCAACACAGGCCCGCCGCAGAGCAGGTGCTCAGTAAGCAACAGCAATGATGAGGGGGCGGCAAGGAGGCTGCAAAGTTCTGTCTTTCTTCTCACTAACTGAAAAGCCTCTGGGCCAAGAATTCTCAATCCTGACTGCACACTAGAACTACATGGGTTGTTTATTTTTTTTAATGCCAGCACCCAGAGATTCTTACTTAGTTAAGCCTACACAGGGCCTGGCCTCAAATTATTTTCTAAACCACCCTCCCCACCCCCACCAGGAGATTCTAACAAGCAGCCAGGATTGAGAACCACTGAATTGGGAAATAATTGAGGGGCCCACTTAGAGGAGATATTTTAACTAGGGCAAGGCAGGCCTCTTGGAGGAGGGGGCATTTGACCTGAGATCGGAAAGGTGAGAAGGAGACAGAAACCTGGAGTCGGGGTAGGGGTGGGGTTTTATACAGCGAACGGAGCAGGTGCAAAGGTCCTGAGGCAAGTGTGAACCTCAGCTGTGTTGGAAAAAGAGCAGAAAGGCCAGGGTGGCAGAGACGCCCATATGTGAGAGGTAGCAGCTGAAGATCTGAGTCCAGGATGACAAATAAGGGAGACTGAGTCCCCCTCTGTCCAGAAGGACAGGGGTTAGCATTTGAGCTAGGCAGAGAGCAGCTGAGGGCATGTCTACAGCTGGTTTAAGTCCCTCAAGTATCCTCAGGTTCTTGGGAATCTGTTGACCTCTCAACCTCCCTGGATCAGTTCTGTCCTGGCACCCTCATTGGTAGGCCACCAGCCCTAGAAGGATCCTTTGGGACAGGAAGGTTGGGGGCTATTCCAGTGACCAGAGAGGGAGAAGGGGGACAGAGGCTAGGCCGACTGCCCCCTGGGGCCCGTCACAAAGGCCCCTTGGGCTGGTGGCTGCTCTGGCAGCGAGGGGCCGCAGGGCTGCCAGGAAAATGCCAGCCTCCTGTGAAGGCTTAATTAGTCTGCTCCTGCCACTGCCGGGCGACGGCTCGGTGGGGAGCAGGTGTTTTCTATTTTCTGGTGCAATTATCTGGGAGGTGAGGTCAGGGGCATCAGGGGCTGTGTCTGCAGCTTTGCGTGTGTGCGGAGGAGTGCCTGTGTGGAGGTGTGTGTGTGTCTGCCTTGTGTAGCTTTGTGTGACTGTGTGCCACGTCCTCATAGGAGAGTGCCCCGCTGAACGGTGTGCATCTGTGTGTGCTTCGCACGTCTGCTGCATGTCGCTGTCTTTGTGTTTCCTGTCTTACTATAACAGAATCTGTTATGTCTGTATCTATCTTCACCACGTGCAATTGTGTGTGGTCTCTGTGTGTGATCTAGACACATATCCCTCCTCGGAGGGTGCAGTCTGGCGTGGGAAGCATGTCCCCCCCGAGGGCAGGCTGGTCCCGCCTCGGCGCCCGTTTCCTGGGCTGTCCAGCAGGCCCGGTGGGCTCCATGCCCTGGAGTCACACAAGCACTTGTGTGATGGTCTGCCCTGGCGGCCCAGTCTAGTCTTGCAGGGAAGGAGTCTGCGTCCAGCTCCTTTGTCTGGGCAGTGGGTGGCCACTCCCCAGGCCTCGTTGGCATGCACATTTCCTGCTGGAGGCCTAGGTGGGGCCCAGCTGCATCCTGGCTGGGCCTCTGACTTGGGCTTAGATGGCACAGGGGCCTGGCCTGGGGCCACCTGGGCCCCACGTGCTGTGTATGCGTGCAGATCGCCTTCCAGAGGAAGAGCCCTCCCACCCCCAGTCTGCAGCCTCCTTGACAGCTCGGGCCCAGAGAGACGAAGAGGAAGGGGAAGTGACCCCCCCTCCCCAAGAGCTCAGGAAGTGTTATCAGCTCAGGGCCAGCCAGGGCCAGGGGATATAGACCTTGGGGAGCCTCTGGAGTCGTCAGCCGAGAGCGTGATGGGTTTCCATGGAAATACTCCCCAGCGTATGCCTGGACTGCTCCCTCAGCACCGCTCGCCCAGCTTGGACTGAGCCTTTGCTCTGTGTCCGGCCCTGAACCCAGGCTGAGTCAACACCAACAACAACAATAACAAAGCGGCCCGTCTGCTTCTCCCATTAGCACGGGCTCCTCCACTTGGCTCCTCCCAGGACTTTGCAGATTCCTTCTCCTCCTTGCAAACCCTCTGGATTCCTGGCTCTCACCCACTTCTGTCTCTCCTCAGGGCCTTTGCACATCCTGTTCCTTCTTGTTAGAACACCCTTTGGGACTTGACAGGGAATAATTTATGAGATAAAGACTGTAGGTGGGGGGGAAGCAAGTGCAAAGGCCCTGAGGTTGTGGAATGGGCTTGATGTAGTCAAGACACAGCCCAGCAGCCAGCGTGACTGTGTAGGCCGTGGGGAAGAAGGTGGACTTTATCCTAGTGACTGTGGCAAGCTTTTCAGTGTGGGAGAGGAGGATAGGTCTGCGTTTTTCAGAGTTCACTCTCCGGGCATTGTGAAGAACACACTGGAAGAAGGCAGGAAGTGAAGTCGGGCTGACTGAGAGCAGCTGCTACTTACTGACACACGTGTGTGCGGATGATTCTGATGTATCATCTCATTGAATTGTTCCAGCCAGCCTGTGAAGGAGATGCCGTCAGCCTCGCTTTACAAACTTAGCAGGGCTCACAGAGGTTGAGTGAGTGGCACAAAGTCACTCAGCTATGTTCTTGGTGTCCACAGTCTAAACACTGAAGAGACGCCACTGTCCTTTGTCCCCCGCCCCCCCCCCCCCATTCTACACACACCTTGAATTTCACTGAGCTGGGAGACATTCTGAGAGGGCGACTCTCTCGGCCCCTGCTTCTGGTCTGGGGGCCTGGGTTGCAAGAACCGTGTTGTCTGCTGACCCACAGAGGTACTTATGGACCGTGTCTCCTAGGCCTTCCTCCTTGGGTCTATTCACTATCCATCTGCTATAACCTACCGTCCCCCAGCCTCAGAAACTCCACCAATAAGAAAACTCACCTTGCTGTGCCCCCTCCCCTCTTCCTTCACAGTCACATCCAGCTGGTTGTTCGGTCATTGCTGGCTTAACCCATGTCCCTCCACAGGTTCTGAGAAGTGAGGATCTATTTCTGTGGCTCAGCCATATCTCTCCCCCGCATTCTACACACACCTTGAATTTCACTGAGCTGGGAGACATTCTGAGAGGGCGACTCTCTCGGCCCCTGCTTCTGGTCTGGGGGCCTGGGTTGCAAGAACCGTGTTGTCTGCTGACCCACAGAGGTACTTATGGACCGTGTCTCCTAGGCCTTCCTCCTTGGGTCTATTCACTATCCATCTGCTATAACCTACCGTCCCCCAGCCTCAGAAACTCCACCAATAAGAAAACTCACCTTGCTGTGCCCCCTCCCCTCTTCCTTCACAGTCACATCCAGCTGGTTGTTCGGTCATTGCTGGCTTAACCCATGTCCCTCCACAGGTTCTGAGAAGTGAGGATCTATTTCTGTGGCTCAGCCATATCTCAGCACAGAGCTATAGCAAAGCTTCCCCTGATTGCTGAATAAATGGATGTTTTCCCCAAATCTTGAGAGCTTGAAGAGCGGCAGCTTAGACCCCATGCAGTCCAACCTCCAAACTGTCCAGGTGAGGAGCTTAAGGCACAGAGAGGGCCGGGAGCTCATCTGAGGTCACGCAGCAGGTGAACAACAGAACGGGGGCCAGACTCCCAGTCCAGTGACCCCCACTGGGCCACAAATCAGAGAGTGGAGAGAGCGGCAGCCATCCATGGCACGTCAGGAGCTGTGCCCTGTAGTCCGCGTGGGGGTCCCATTCCACTGAAGCTGTCTCGGTCCATTCAGGCTGCTGGGACCAACTGTCACAGAATGAGCGGCTCGTAAACGATGGAAATTCCTTCCTCACAGTTCTGGAGGCTGGAGTCTAAGACAAGCATGTGGGTATGGTCAGGCTCTGGTGAGAATCCCCTTCTGGATTGCAGACCGCTGACTTCTTGCTGTATCCTCACATGGGAGAAGGGCAGGGGATCCCTCTGGGGCCCGTTTAATGAGGGCACGAATCCATTGACGGGGGCACCACCCTCATGACCTAAGGATCTCCCAAAGGCCCCACCTCCTAATACCATCTCCTTAGGTTTTCAGTGTTGCAAAGTTTAGGGGGACACGAACACCCAAGCTATAGCAGTAGCCTCCAGCTTACTCATCCTTGAGCTAATCCCCAAGGCTGTGGCCTTGCTGCTAAGTCCTTCCAGGGTGCAGGATGCTGGAACCAAAACCCCACTGTCCCCCACCCCCAGGACCCTCTCCCCTGTAGAGCAACTCCTCCCTCTGGCAGCAGAGGCTCACAAAGGTCTCTTCATGCCTGTCAGCTGGCTGGCTTATCTCATGTCTGACACCTCCCGCCCTCCTGAGGGCATGGACTGATGTCATTCACAGCAGCACCTTCAGCTCTTAGAATGCTGCCTAGCATGTAGGAGGTGCTCAGTCAGGATCTGGGGATACCCGATCTCACACCACGGTACCATGGCAGAGACTGCAAAGGGTTTGCTTTCTGGTGGAGCCATCCTTTAAACCCACACCAACAGGGCGCCCTTCCTGGATGGGCCCCTTCTCTGCTGTGTGATCTTGGGCAAACAGCTTAACATCTCTGGGCCACAGTTCATCAAATGTAAAAAGGCAAAGTGCTGGGGCCCTGTGCCTGGGGACGGGTGGACATTGATTTCCAGCCTTCGCACTGGACATTCATAGTCAGGTGAAGAAGACAGTGATCAGGAAGTACAAGGCTCTTGCCCAAGGATTTTAGGCTATAGATAGATACCCAGGATCCGGCTGTCCTCATATGTAAACTCAGATCTGTCTAAGTCCAAATTCAATTCTTCCTGCCTCCCTTACCCTATTTGTTCATCTGTCCCACGAGGATTGGACAAGAGAATTTGGCAGGCAGACACCACTCAGCTCCTTGACCCTGGAGTACCCCGGCTCTCTCACTGCCTGCAGCCACGGAGCCACAGCCCAGGGAGAGAGCCAACTGAATGAACCGCCACTCTTCGCAGACGCTGCCTGGCCGCGGAATGAATCCTCATTTCCTTCCTCTGCAAAGATTGACTTTGGAGACAGCATAGTCTCCTATAGAAACTGAGTTTGGTTGTTTGTGTAACTATTTAATTCAAAACCGTTCGAGACACACAAGATGCAGCAATATCTCAGGGTTCCCACATACCCTTCACCTGGCTTCCCCTCATGATAACATCTCCAGTAACTGGTGGTGCTAGTGGTAAAGAGCCCGTCTGCCAATGCAGGAGACTCAAGAGATGCAGGTTCCATCCCTGGGTCGGGAAGATCCCTTGGAGGAGGGCGTGGCAACCCACTCCCGTATTCTTGCCTGGAGAATCCCCATGGACAGAGAAGCCTGATGGGCTATAGCCCATGGGGTCACAGAGAGTCAGACACGACTGAAGTGACTTAGCACACACACGCAGGCAACCAACGTACATCGTCAAGGTCAGGGGACGGATGCTGGCACAACATCAGGAGCTCGGATACAGGCTTTACTCAGGTTTCACCGTTTTGCACGCACGCCCACGGCATTGTTTTTAATTTCCAATTTCCGTCAGTTGCCAGGCTCCTAGGTAAGAGAATGAAGCTGATATAGGAAGTTAGTTAAAACCAGTGGTCACTTCCAGCCCTTCTCCCGTCCCCTCCTTCTTCTCTCGAAATGGCCACGTCCCTTCCTTCAGCTGATCCTTCTGTGTTTAGCTCCTGATGGCCCCATGACAAATTTGTACCACTGTGTGTATTTCTCAGTGTCAGACGTCCTCCCTGCCCGGGGACACGCCATGCTCACTCAAGCTCTGTCCTCCGTGCCCTGCCCGCTCTTTCATCCCTCCTGCCCTCCCTGAATAGCTGTTCCATCGTTTTGATGACACTGGCGTTCAACGTTAGAGCGGTTAGGGTTTCTTCCTTTGCTTAGTTTTCTGCGCCCCGTCACTAATGTCTGCAGCTTCTTTGCCAGCTGTCTGAAGCTTTTTTAGTACTTTGATTCACATCTAACTTTTTATCCATTTCATTATCATGAGAGAAGTCTCTCCCGGAACTTTCTGGCATTTCTAAACTGGACGTGTCGCTCTCTGCTGCCCCACGCTGGGATTCCCGCCCCCATCTCCCCGGCGCAGCCCCCATCAGCTTGAGGACTCCTCCTCATCTCCCCTGAGGTGGATCTCCTGCCCCCTGGATTCCGCGTCTTCCCGTTTCTTGCCTCACTCCGGCTGTCAGTGGAGAGCTTCCTCTCTCAGCTTCCTGAGGCAGAGCTGTTGCTAAGCTGGGCGTGTCGCTCTCTGCTGCCCCGCGCTGGGATTCCCGCCCCCATCTCCCCGGCGCAGCCCCCATCAGCTTGAGGGCCGCTCCTCATCCCCCCTGAGGTGGATCTCCTGCCCCCTGGGTCCCGCGTCTTCCCGATTCTTGCCTCACTCTGGCTGTCAGTGGAGAGCTTCCTCTCTCAGCTTCCTGAGGCAGAGCTGTGGGGAGACACGTTTCTCCTTGTTTGTCTAAGGATGTCTTTACATTTTTGGTGTGACCTAGAATTTTAGGTGGCAGATACTTTTCTTTCAGAATGTAAAGTCTTCATTTCTTTATCATCTCCCTTCCAGAGTTTCCCACGAGAAGCTTTAAGTGACTGTGGCTCCATTTTCACTCTCTGGAAGTCAGTCAGCTCGTCCCTGAGATTTCCTCTTCCTCGCCGGAAGTCCGGCCTGTGCTCAGCACGTGTGGGGTCTCTCTCATCTTGGGGTTCACACCCTCCACTTGAGGGAAATGTACCGAAAAGTATTTTATTGATATTTTTTCCCATCACTTTCCTTCTCTTTCTAGAACTTCTATGATCTGAGTATTATAGTCTTTGTACCAGTCCTCTTATTGTCTCATGATATATCTCCTGTCTTCAATGACTGATTTTGCTACATGTTCTGAGAAATTTCCTCCACTTTGTCTTCCAAAGCTTTAACTGAGCTTTGTGTTTCTGCTGTCATATTTTCCCCCAAGAGCTCTTTTCCCCTGAGGTTCTTTTATATAGCATCATGTTCTTTTCTTGTGGATGCATTATTGTCTATCTTTCGATCTAGAGATTTTTTATTTTATTATGATTATATTGTCTATGATTTTCCGTGCCTCCTATCTTTCCTGTTCTGGTTCCTGTAGTCTGTGTGTCTGTTTAGGTCTCCAGTTCACATTAGCGGCTTTCAGCCACGCCCAGTGAGCCTTCACTGTCTGCTCTTGGTGAAGAGCCAAACGCAACAGAGGGTGGGGGTGTTGAGCATCTGTAGGGGATGTTGGGGTCCTTAGATCTTTCCTCCTGATCTGTCAGCTCCGCAAAGAAGCCCCTTCCATTCTCCCATCTAGCTGTTCGAGGTCTGGCTGCCAGTCTTCTTTATGATACGTTCACTCAACCCTCCTGCCTTTCTTGTTTTTGCTGTTGTTGTGAAGGGAAAAGTTAAATTTTAAAGAGTTTTCTTTGTCCTGTTAAAACCCCAGAGGCAGGCCATACCTCATGGAAAATAGCCTGCCCCTTATCTGGTGACTCATAGCCTCCTGATCCCTGAAGCAGCCCCTCTATAATTATGGTGGTATTTTTCTATTAAACTTTAACTGATGACTTATAGCCTAGTTTCCTGGCAAGAGACCCCCAGGTGATGTATTTTCTGTTCAAACTGTTCCGGGTGGCTGTTCTGACCAACCGCCTCAGGGTGGTCAGCCAGCCGTGTCAGCCCGATAACTTACAGACCTATCCCTGCAAAGGTCAAGCCTTGCCCACCAATCAAACGTCCTCACCCCACCTGTACCTGCCTATGGCCCCAATCACATTGTCTTAACCCTATTCCCGCCTGCTTGTGATTTTTCTGTATAAAAATTCTTCTCAACCAGTGTTCTGGGTTCGTTCACTCCTTCTGCGGAGTTCGAACCCCGGCGCGCCGGTTCAATAAAATCCTCTTGCGGTTGCATCGATATCCTGAGTCTTGGTGTGATCTGTGAAGCGACGACTCCGGTGATTAGGCCTGCTCCGGGTCTAACAGTTGTGGCCATGCCACACAGCATGCAGAGCTTCCCTGGCCAGGAATCGAACCCATGCCTCCTGCAGGGGAAGTGCGGAGTCCTAGCCATTGAACCACAGGGAAGTCCCTCCCCTGTGTTTATAAGGTACCCCGCCACCCCCCAACCCCCGCCCTGTCCCTTGTGCCTGGAGCTCTCCAGGACAGACACCTGCTTCGTAATCATCAGAGAATAAACTTGGAGTCCTCTGTCGGGTGGGGAGGGCTGTCACCCTGTAGCAGGAAACTGGGGAGAGGATCTGGGAGTGTCCTCCTGCTTCTTAAGCTGCCTCCCTGACGGCCCTTTCCTCTTCCAGGACACTCCACTGGCTCCTGGTCTCCCCTCCCCCCAGGAGCCCAAGAGGATGTGAGCATTTCCTCTTTTACTATGTCCCCAGGCCTGGCCTGGGTTGGGTCCCCAAGGAAAAAAAGTGGCTTTTTAGAATGAATCAAGCCAGAGAGAGAGCTCCGATGTCAATTGGGACAGGGCTCCTTGAGCCCCATCCATGGGTCCCCAAGTCTCAGGGCTCTGCAAGATCATCAAGCACAGGACTTCATGTTACTTTCCTGAGTTTCTGTTCCCCCGTTTGGCCAACAGGAGTTACAGTGTCTCTTCTCTCATTTAATGGGAATCTTAAAGTCCAGATTGAAATCAAAGCTCAGAGATTAGAATCTACAAGTGCAGACCCCGCGTGCTCCCACTACCCTCCTCCCACCACTGGGCTAGTCATGGTAATCATTCACGACACCCTTTCCCACTGCGCCTAGAGAAAAATTTCTCCCCTTGGCATTACTGCCATCTGGGTGCAATAATTCTTGGTTGTGGGGGGCTGTCCAATGCATTGTAGGAATTCAGCAGCACCCTGGATTTTACCCATTAACTGTCATTATCGCATGCACCCCAGATGTGACAACTTAAAATGTCTCCGGAAATGATCAGATATCCCTTAGGGGACAAATTGCCCCTAGTTGAGAACCAACCCTGAGTATTCATTGGAAGGACTGATGCTGATGTTCCTGTACTTTGGCCACCTGATGCAAAGAGCTGACTCATTGGAAAAGACCCTGATGCTGAGAGAGACTGAGGGCAGGAGGAGAAGGGAGTGATGGAGGATGAGATGGTTGGATGGAATGGACATAAGTTTGAGCAAACTCCAGAAGATGGTGAAGGACAGGGAAGCTTGGCGTGCTGCAGTCCATGGGGTCACAAAGAGTCAGACACAACTGAGTGACCGGACAACAAGAGCCGCTACCCAGGCTCAGCCCCAGCGTCCTTGTGGACACAGCACTCCAGGCAGCTGCTGTCAGCCTGAGCTGGCCCGTGGAATGAAACCCGTCTGACCAGCAGAGCCATTACCTCACATAGGTCCGGAGCCTAGCAGGTTAGCAGCTTAATCTGGCAATTCCGTGAGCCAACTTAAGAGCCTTCTGTTTGAGGGTAAGAGCAGCCCCCGCCTGCCACTTCCTGAGCATAGAAAGGAGGAGGGGCTGGACTTGAGGGCCCAGTCCTGCTATGTTAAGCCTCGTGCTGACAGCTGTGGGACTGATCCCCCAGGGCCCCCAGAACCAGCCAAATGTACCTGTGAGGCAGGCTAAGGTATTCTTTGTCTGCAGAGCCTGGAGAGAAGATGTGCTGGTGACCAGATGTCATATGGGTCCCCCTCCAGGCCCCTGTCTCTGCACAGTGCCTGGCTCCAAGTGGGGAGGTGAAGGTAGCCTAAGGGTGATCTTTGAGGTATGACCCCAGATCTGTATCCAGATCTGTATCTGTATCCCTATCTGAGTTCTTCTGAATCAGCATATAGAGGATAGGGTCTGGAATCTGCCTTGTTAACCAGCTCTCCAGGTGAAAACTAGTACAACGGGTAACACACACAGACACTGACCTTGATTCAAATCCCGGTCCTGCTTTTCAGTACCATGCAATCCAAATAGCAGCTATAACTGCTGCTGCTGCTGCTGCTGCTAAGTTGCTTCAGTCGTGTCCAACTCTGTGCGACCCTATAGATGGCAGCCCACCAGACCCCCATGTCCCTGGGATTCTCCAGGGAAGAGCACTGGAGTGGGTTGCCATTTCCTTCTCCAAGGCGTGAAAGTGAAGTCACTTAGTCGTGTTCGACTCTGTGATCCCATGGACTGCAGCCTACCAGGCTCCTCCATCCATGGGATTCTCCAGGCAAGAGTACTGGAGTGGGCTGCCATTTCCTTCTCCAAGCGGATATAACTAAGAATGGTTAATATTTATAGACTGTTTACCATGAACCAAGCAAACCTGACTGTGCATTGGCCCAGTTGATCAATCACTCTATGTAGTGATTGATCTATACTTAATCAATCACTATTTTTAACCCCCATAGTTTAATGGGAAACTAAGATTCAGGGAGGGTAATTATGTTGCTCAAGTTTGCACACTTGGGAGTAAGTAAAGCTGGGATTTGACCTGGGTGATCCTATGCAGCGACCTTTGCGATTATACTCGACTCTAAAAGCTGAGCACGGGTTCTAGCAGTGGTGGCCGCTCAACGCATAGAGCTGTTCCTTGCTCCCACCCAGGGATGACTTGGCTGGGCCATTGCTCCCTGGGGTTTAGTAACAGCCCCAGGGTGGATGGACCTCAGGCAAGATACTGAGCCCTGCAGCCTCCAGTCCCTAGTGAAGATGCTACTGGGTCACTTTGGAGCCAGGAACCTAGTAAGCTCCAGGGACAATAGCTGAGACTATGAGACCATTCAGAAACTGAGATTTGTCCTCTCTGTCCCCTTGCTTAATTCCCCAGAGTCTCTGGCTGTCAGAAGAGAAGGAGGAGGCAGCCAAAAGAGAGATGAAAATAGACTTAGTGTTTATGAAAGAACATTCTCAGATCCTTTGAGGCATGAGGCTCTTCTAGGTCAAGAGAGGGTGTGTGTGTGTGTGTGTGTGTGTGTGTATGCATATGTGTGCTATAGTGAAGATTTATTCACTCATTCAATAAATATTTGTTGAGAGGACTCTCTGTGCTGTGTCTCCAGCCCCTGATCCAGTTAGAGTCAGGCATTTTACATTCTCCCAGTCACTGAGTGCTTACTAATTTACTTCAAGTAAATTAAATGTAAATCCTTATTTTACAGCAGAATGGGTAAAAATGTGGATTCTGGAATTGGATGACTTGACTTTAAATCCTGACCCTATTCTCTGCCAGAGATGAGACCTTGCACAAAATACACAGTTTCTCTTCACCTCATCTGTAAATGGGCATCTTGCCAGAAAATACTCTCACAGAACAATGTACTTCTGCATCATAGCACTAATCTTCATTGCAATTATATTCTTTTTGTGTGTGCTTATTTTATTCATGACTGTGTCCACTAGTAATAATAACACAGAGATTGCTATTTCCAATATGGAGATAGACCTGCAAAGATCTAAAGACCTTTGTTCCTGTGGTAGCAACAAGAAAAACCCAGAAAAAATAAAAACTAAAGCTTTCTGTGGTTCTGGGGAAGAATAATACAATCAAAGAACTGAATCCCAGAAAGAAACAAGCTCTTCATGGGACAGCAGCAGTTGTGACAGCTTCCATACCTGGCGGAGGTTCTGGTCTGTGTATAGGTGGAGACAGGAGCATCAGCCATGGGTGGAGAAACCTTACAGGGACAGAGAAAAACCGTTCCAGACTTGGACCAGAGTATGGGGCGGCAGGTCAGGTTGGGGTCTGCGTGCATCCTGAATGAAATGAGACATCACTCATCCCATCAAGGTGGACCAGGCACCTTCTCAATGAAAGAAAAGATCACTGGATTCGCAATTCATCCTCCCCACATGTCCTACCTAATCTTTTCTGAAAGGCAGTGGTGGAGGAAAGGTAAATAAAGAGAGAAAAGTGACATAGTCTTGTTCATTCTCACAGTGACTGGAATGCGGGTAAACTCAAAGTATCCGAAACTGCAGCCAACCCCCTCCTCACTCAAATCCTGACAAGACAAAAAAGGCAGAAGGTGTTGGTGGTTGGGCTAATTACAGGTAACTAAGAATAACTGAAGCTATGTCTCAGTCCCAGCTCAATTATACTCCAAGAGAAATCTGGATGAGCAGCCTCTCAATCTAGCCATTAGAAAAAAAGGTTTAGACTTTCTAGGAAATAAATAAACATAAAATCAAACTTCAGTCTCAATTGTTCTTTTATACACACTTTCAAGAATATAATAAAATTGAACTCTAGACAATGAAACACTAGAGAAGAGAATAAATAGGAAATTGTAACCCATAATTAAGAGAAAGCAGAAGTAATAGAATCAGACGTGTTATTAGAATTAACAACAAAAAGGCCTTAAAAACAAATAGAAACATGTGAAGAAATTTATAGGGAAATAATTAGAATGGATGATGAGATGGGATTTTTCAGAATATCAATGGAAATTCTAAAAAATAACCAAATAGCCATTCTGGAAATAAAAGTTAAAGTATCAGATCAAAACATTGTATAGACAGTGGACTTGACACAGCAGAAGAAAGAAGCAGTAAACTTGAAAAGTGGTCAAAATAAATTCAAACTGATGCATTGAGGGAAAAAATATTAAAAAATAATGAATGGAGCATCAGTAACCTACAGTGTAATATCAACAAGTTTGCAGACGTATAGTTGGAATCCCAGACAGAAAGCAGAAAGATGAGTGCTGCAAAAACACAAAGAAAACCACAACTGGACATATTATAATGCTGATGGAAACCAGTGATAAAGAGAAATATCTCAAGAGCATCCAAAAAAAAAAAAAAAAAGAAAGATGCCTTACTTGGAGAGACACAATAGTAAGACTGATGGCTGACTTTTTCCTGGAATTACTGCAAGTTAGCAAACAATGGAAATCATCTTTAAAGTGCTGGTAAAAGTGATCAATGAAACTATCCTTCAAAAATAAAAGTAAGATAAAGATTTCTTCAGATAAAAAGAAACCGAGAGAACTCATTACCAGCTAACCCACACAATAAGACATGCCTAAAGAAGATGTTCAGGCTGAAGAGAAATGATGATAAATAGAAACTCAAGTCTATAGGAAGAAATAAGGAGCAGCATAAAAGCTAAAAAAAGCGAATAAACAGAAAGGAATATTTTTCTCTTTGCTTCTTTAAAAAGCAATTGATTGCACATTGCAGGCTAAATATACAATATTTCAGCCACTTTGTAACAACAGTTTGGCAGCCTTTAAAAGTTAAACATAAACTTACTATATAACCCAGCAGTTCCACTCCTGAGATATTACCTAGGAGAAATGAAAGCGATTACCCGTGCAGAAGCTTTACAGAAATGTTCATAGCAGCAGCATTCATTATGCCCCCAAAGTGGAAACAATCCAAAATGCCCATCGACTGATAACGGCATAAACAAAAATGTATACAGTCACACACTGGAATATCATTTAGGAAGAGAGAGGAACAAATCATGATAAAAGCTACAGCATGGATGAACCTCAAAAATATTGCGCTGCATAAAAGAAATCACCTTGGAAAGACCACATATACTATGATTCCATTTACATAACATGTCCAGAAAGGGCAAATCAGGTGTATTGGGGGTTGCCTAAGCTGGAGAGTGGAGGTGAGTCACTAAAATGGGCTCAGCAGATCTTTTCGGGGGATGGAAATTTTCTGAAACTGCGTTGTGGTAATGGTTGCACAACTCTGTAGATCTAATTGAAGGAAAACATTCAGTTGTACACTTAGAATAGCTGGATTTTATGCTATTAATGTGTAAAGCAAACCTCTATTAAGCTGTTAAAAATTGACTCTGAGGAGCAAAAATAATAGCTATGTAGGGTTTTACATCACATATGGAAGTGAAACACTCGAGCAGAGCACAATAGGTTGAAACAGGTTAAGGTGGAAGCATAATGTTTCAAAATCTTCCATGATACAAGGAAGTGTATAAAATTAATTCAAAGTAGAATGTGATAACTGAGGATGCATATTTTAACCCCTGGAGATGCCCCTAAAAATAAATAAATAAAACAAAAATATATACCTTAAGGGTCAATATAAGAGATAAAATGGAATAGTAAAGATTTAATGATACTTGAGTAATTTAAAAGAAGACAGGAAAGGTAAAACCAAGGGACAAGGAACAGATGATTACAGACAGAAGGTAAACAATAGAATGGTAGACTCAAACTCAGAGTGTCAAACTTTACAATTATATTAAATAAATGGGCTCAACACTCCAATTAAAGGCAGAGGTTTTTCAAAATGTATTTTTAGCATTTGATTTACTTATGTTACTTTTGGCTGCACCATGCTTGCGGCTTACAGGATTTTAGTTCCTGACAGGGATCGGCAATGAAAGCACCGAGTCCAAACCATAGGACCGCCGGGGAATTCCCACTAAAATGTATTAAAAAAGCAAAACCCACTCTGTGCCATCCACAAGAAACCGATTTTACATACAGATACACTTTTTTTCCAATAAAAGGGTGAGGAATGATGACCCATGCAAACACAAAGCATAAGAAAGATGATGTGGCCGTATTACGATCTGACAAAGCAGAATGTAAGATGAGAAATATTAGCAGAGCACTTCTTAAGGGTAAAGTGGCCAATTATCAAAAAAAAAGCCAATAACTTGAAATGTCTATGTACCTAGTAACAGAGCTACAAAATTAGGTGAGGCTGAAATTGACAGAAGTAGAGGAAAAAATAGATAATGATCATTGAGAATTTACCAGTCTTCTCTGAGTGACTGAGAAGCAAAGTATCAGTAAGATTAAGAAGATGTAAGCCAGTTGACATTTGTAGAAATTATACTAAAAAACTGCAGAATATACATTTTTTTCCAAGTGCGTGTGGAAATGTACAGATACACTAGGCCAAAAAAGAGCTCTCAAAAAATGTCAAAAAAAAAGAAACATCAAATGATTGAAATCATTTCATATAAACTTAAACATCCACTTATCTTATGACCCAATAGTTGTTTTTCTAGGTATCCAAGAAAAATGAAAACATGCCCACAAGGAGTAGGATATAAGACTGTCCACTGCAGTCTTATTCCCATCACCCTCAAGCGTGAACAACCAGACTATTAATCCACAGAAAAATGGGTAAACAAAATGTGGCATATTTACATGATGGACTGCTTTTTAACAATAACAAAGAGAAACCACTGGTACACACAACAAAAATGGATAAACCTTAAAAACATTAGGCTGAGTGAAGGAAAGCAGATCCAGAAGAGTCCGTCCTGTGTGAGTCCATTCATACGAATTCAGAAGCCCTTTCGAGGGACGGTTGCTGTTCCAGTATCTATTACTACAGATCTAGCAGTCTCTTGGGGAATGGAGACCCTCAGGAATTACTGGGAAAGGGCACAAAGATCTGTCTGAATGGTGAGAATGTTCCATACCTTGATTGGGTGTGGTTATGTGGATGGGTTGGGAAGATCCCCTGGAGAAGGAAAGGACTACCCACTCCAGTATTCTTGCCATCCTCCATGGACAGAGGAGCCTGGCGGACGATAGTCCATGGGGCCGCAAGCAGTGGGACACAACTGAGTGACTAACACTACGTGGGTGGAGATGGTGTCTCTAATTTGTCAAGACTCTTCTCGCTATACTTTTAAGATATGTGCAAATCACATACCTTGATTTTTTAGAGTACAAATAAAAATAAAACTCTTGACTATTATGAATGCCAGGCAAGATCCAAATAGTTTGCATAGGTCAACTCACAAAAGCTTCACAAATCTTACAAACGGGGAGACACCTACAAGTAGTGTCCCTCGCTCAAGGTCACACAATTTATAGCATCACCCAATGGCAAGGCCTGTGCCTGGCGTGCCCACCACTGTACTGCAATGCTCAGACAATGAAGGTGACTTTTGTTGCTTAACAGGGCTTCCCTGGTGTCTCAGATGGTGGAGAATATGCCTGCCATGCAACAGATGCAGTTTCCATCCCTGGGTCAGGAAAATCCCCTGGAGAAGGGCATGGCAACCCACTCCGGTATTCTTGCCTGGAGAACTTCACGGACAGAGGAGTTTAGTGGGCTACAGTCCATGGGGTCTCAAAGAGTTGGACCCAACTGAGCAACAAACACTGTTATTAACGACCTTTTGAGGTAAGAATCATTAGCTGTGTTGTCTGAAAGCAACTGATCCTCAGAGAGGCTATGTCACTTCTAGAAGGTGGGTCTGAACTCAGGTCTGCATGACTTCCAAGCCAGGGTCTCAAGCTTCCTGGGTTGGGCCAGTCCCCTGCCTCCTTTCAAGGGGCAGGTATGACCCACACACAGCTCTTCGTATACAGCCAGGTGAGTTGACCTTTACACCTCCCCTTTGGGACATAGTCTCATGCTCCATGCAGGAATTAGCCCTGCGTATTTCTACTGTGACTAGAAGGCCTCAGACACTCTGTGGTATGGGACTGCGTTTTCAATGAATATGGCGAACTTTAGGGAAGGGGAGTTAAGGCTTTCTCGATTTCTCAATACACCCATTCAACAAATTTGGTTACCACGTGACATCACTGGGGATCCAACAAGGAACAAAATAATGGAGCTTTTAGCTACTAGTATGAAACAGACAAGCCAGGGCACAAAGCATACATTATACAAGTTCTGATGGTGTGATGAAAAATAAATTAGAGGAAGGAGAGAGAGAGAGTGGGCAGAATGGGGTCAGGACTCCTTCTCACAGGGGGAGTCAATTGAAGGGCGACCTTTAGGAAGCCAGAGAGTGGGCTTTGTGTCTCTGGGGGTGAGGGTCAGACCTCAGGACTGCAGGGGAGAAAGTGTGTGAGAGAGGGTGCAGGGTGGCGGGGTGAATATATGCCATCCCTGCGGAAATGGTCCCGGCCAAATTCATGAGTCCTCCAAGACAATGAGGGGAAAGGGAAGTCACCAAAATTAGGTGGCAGCTGAGGAGGGACTAGGGCCAGGTTTCTGCAAGAGGAGCAGAGAGAATTCTTTTCTTGGTGGCTCTGAGCACTTTTGCGTGACAGCAGGTCCAGGGCCCCCTGCTCACCCCTGCGCACGGAGCATTTAGAGGGTGTTCTGCCATCCAGCAGGTATTGAGGATCTGCCATGTCGTAGGAACTCCATCAGGGGCTGTACACACTGCCTCCTAAGTCCCCATAGCAATCCAGAGGAAGGACGTGGTGACTACATTTTAGAGCTAAGGCAAGTGACGGTAGGCTCATGGCTGAAAGGTGGCAGAAGAGGGGCTTGAGCACAAACATGTGCAGAATCTGGGTTCTTTCTATTCCATGGTACAAAGAAGACCAAGAGCTTTAGAAGTGATGACCCAGGCTGCAAGATGAGAAGGTCAAAGATCCTAAGCCTTCAGTTCCTGTTGACTGGATAGATGGATGGATAGATGGGTGATGGATGAAGAGATTAAGGGACAGGCGGGTGGATGGATGATGACACAGACCCAAGTAGGCAATCAGACCTTTATCTATAACTTACATGCATATGTTTTAAAACACATAGATAACTTCCCTTTCTAATTTTTAGGGTCTCCATCTAGAAAACTAGGTGGCTGGACTTGCACACTTGTTTTCAAACTTTTGTTTTAGTGGTGAAATCCTGTCTTCAGCGGCTACCTAATGGGCAATGTTGGGCATGATGAGAGAGGAGAAGAGGAGGGGGAGAGAGGTAGAGAGAGCACCAGAATCTCTGCCTCTGGACCCCACCGCTGCTCTCTGGAGAAGCATCAGCGTCACCTTTGCAAAGCCAAGGAAGGCCTTGGACAAAGGCAATCTAGGACATTCTGGTTTCAGAAACTAGGTCAGACACTGGGGAAGGGTAGCAAAGGGATGGGAGGTCCTAGCCAAACCCTTGGCCTTTCCTCGATTATCACTGCCCGTTGGGTTAGCAAGGGCCCACCTACCTAAGGGTAGCCCAGAGGATCACAGTGATATCTGCTTCTGGCTCTCTGAGGGTTACAAATGGGGGAGCTAGGTCATTCACTGCCAAGTCATTCACTCCACCCAGGGAGCCACAGAGGGGTCAGTCTGAGCAACCTCTGCCACCTACTGTGTCCCATTTGAGGATCAGATAGCACAGTGGGAGCTGGCCAACATGACCAGCCTCATACGCTGGGTGATGGGCATCTTTGGGCTGCCCCCAGAATGTGGGCCTAGCTGGACCAGGCAGATGCTCACTCGTTTTGACCTGGCCTCAGCGCAGGAGATGCAGCTGTAGCTGGGTGGAGGTGATCATTCTGTGTGCTGGCCTGGGCCGTGGGCAGGAGACAACACTCTAGCTGGGTGGGGTCTGGGCCCAGAAAACTGGAGCAGGGATCCACATGGGCAGGATTCTCACAGAGTTCTCAGGTTGTGAATGTCCTGGTTTCTCTGCTGTAAACTTTCTGTTGAAAGCACAGTCCTGAGTGCTTCGGTGCACGGAGGCGACAAGACCGGGGCTGGATTTCGGGGCTGCCACCTACTGTTCAGACGACCTTCAGGAAGTTACCCATCTTCTCTGAGCCTGAGGGCCGAGAGGGACAGGCCTAGGGTCACTTGGCCTGGCTACACTCTACTAATTTAGGATGAAGTCCTAACTTCTTGGCAAGGCTGACCTGGCCTCCATCTACCTCCCAGTCTTCCCTGGCATCACTCTTCTCTCTCTCTTGATCCCCAGGGCTTTGATATTCAAGGTTTCCTCTAAACCAGTCCTCTCCCTTTCCTCCCATCTCTCTTCATGGGGTGTGTTCTTTATTCCCATTGAAGAACATCAGCTACTGTAATAAGTGAATTTCAAGCATCCATGGCTGAAGGTAACAGGAATACAAGTGAGCAATCCTGCCCATGGGAAGCTCTCCTCCCCGCGGACTTGGGGACCTAGTCTCCTTCTGTCTGTGGCTCTGCCATGCCATCAGCATCTGCGTCCAGTGTGGGAAGGAGACACCAGATAAGACACACCTGCTTCTTCAAAGCTTTAGCCCAGGACTTCCCTGGTGGTGCAGTGGCAAAGAATTCTGCCTGCCAACGTGGGAGACACGGGTTGGATCCCTGATCTGAGATGATCCCTCTTGCTGCCACTGAGTAACTAAGCCTGTGCACCACAACGACTGAGTCTGTGCTCTAGAGCCCAGGGGCCGCAAGTGCTGAGCCAGCGTGGGGCCACTGCTGAAGCCTGTGGGCCCGAGAGCCCGTGCTCCACAACAGGAGGAGCCACAACAGGAAGCCTGAGCACCAGAACTAGAGAGTAGGTCCCACTCTCCACGACTGGAGGAAAGCCTGTGCTGCAACAGACCCGGTGCAACCCCAAACAAATACATTTTTTAAATTATTTTTTATGTTTTTTATTTTTCATGTTGATGTATGTCTTTTAATAATAAAAAATAAGTTATTTTAAAAAATAAAAATTATTTTTTTAAAAAAAGGCCTTAGCCCAGCAATGACACAAGTAACTTTCACTCATGTTCCACCAGGGACATCGCATCACCGGCCCCACCAGCAACGAGCGGGAGAAGACATACCCTTTCCAGTGACAACCCTATACCTTGGAAGGGGAGCCTGAGCTTTACAGCCATGGTTGGCTGTCTCCACCACATCTGGCTAGTTCCCCCTCATCCTTCGGGTGCCAAGTTTAAAGCTGCTTCCTCCAGGAAGCCCGCCCTGAGTCTCCAGGCATGGCAGTCAGGTGTCTCTCCTTTGTGCATCCAGCACTCTGTCCTTCCCTGTATCACACTGTCCTTGTTTGCGTCTAGAAAGATAATATAAACAGGGTAAGGTTAAATTCTGGGTTTCACATGCACCTCTGGGATACAGTCTGACACCTGGCTCATACTGGGCACAATATATCATTGGATGGATGGATGGGTAGAGAGATGTAATAAAAAGGAAGGACAGACGTGTCTTCCTCACACGAGCCTTCAAGCTTGCCCATGCCTCAGCTGTTTCTTGCCTCTCTGAAAGCTGGCAGTGGACTGGAGGACTCCTGGCTATGTATCCTCATAATAGCATCATGAAAAAGCTAAAACAGAAGAGCCTTTCTTTCTCTTTTTATGCAAAGAGCTCCATGAAGCCCACCAAACCCCTCCTTCTTCCTTCATCCCCTGGTCAGCTTCTGTGTTCCCTCCTGGCCCACTCATACCGCTCCAACGCTGTCACAGACTCATTCTAGACAGAAATGGCATCACTTGTTTGTAGCAGTGCTCTGTACACGGACCCTGTTGGGGGATTAAAGCCCCATGGCAGGTAGCGGGCAGGACTCTACCTGAAGGGTGAGGTCACTCCTGGGGGCAGGACCAGTGCAAACACATGGCTCTCCGACCAGGAACCGGGAGGAAGGGACATCAGTGGAGAGCAGAGGGCTTGAGAGCTCTCTTATCTCGTCCAAGATGGTGAACTACCTAGATGGTGGGTGTAAAGATGGCATCCTCCTTATAGAGGATCATCCTCCTTACAGGCTAGGGAGCAGAGAGTCTAAGAGTGGGCAGGCAGGATGAGACGGATGGAGCTCAGGTGGAGCTCACTCGGTGAGGTCCAGACCACCCTGGGGAGGTCACATGGAGTTTATTTCCTTCCCTGTCATCTTCCTGGATTGTGTGGTCTTTGTGAATATCCAGTGAGTCTCAGATATGCTGCAGGAAGTCTGTGGCCACCCTGGTGCCAGCGTGCTTAAGGGGGGCAGACAGCAGCTGGAAGCCACAGGAACCAAAGAGAGGAGGAGGAGGAGAGCCACAACCATCATAGCAGCTAAGATTTATCGAGCACGCACCGTGCGCCAGCTCTTCAGCGGATTAACTCAGCTCTCAGGCAGGCACCACTGCCACCCGCACCTTGCAGCTGAGGAAACTGAGACAGGAAAAGCTGACAACTCGTCCAGAGGCAGGCACCTAGTAAACAGCAGGGCTAGGACTTTACCCCGGAGAATCCCATCACCAGGGGCCAGTGAGACTCACACCTGAATATCTGGCTCTACATCCCCTCCCCCACCAGGAGGAATTCCTTCCAGTGAGAGTGCTAGAAACTTCCAGTAATGCTGTATCAACACAAATGTTTTCTTTTTAGAGTTTTGCCCCATATCCTTTTTAAAATAGAGGTATAATTTATATGTAATAAAATGCACAAATCTTAAAGTACAGGTCAACAACTTCTAACAAATGTACACACTGGTATAAGTATTACTGTAATCAAGATAGTGCAGTATTTTTAATCACCTTCCAATCAATCTCCCACCACTAGAAGCTACCACTATTTCTTGTTATCGCTCCTGGAACTGGAGGTAAAGGAAATCGTACTGTGTACCTACCTTCCTCTTTTGCCTTCCCCTCCCTGGTGGCTCAGATGGTAAAGAATCTGCTGGCAACATGGGAGACCTGGTTTGGTCCCTGGGTTGGGAAGCTTCCCTGGAGGAGGGCATGGCAACCCCACTCCGGTGTTTCTGCCTGGAGAATTCCAAGGACAGGGGAGCCTGGCGGGCTACAGTCCATGGGGTCACAAGCAGTCGGACACAACTGAACGTACACACACCCACACACTCTCCCTCTCTCAGGTCACTGTCTTCTTATTCTTGGGGCCTCGGTTCATTCTGACCAGTCATGAACTGGGCACAGAGACAGCCATAACCTGGTCCACGCTTGCGCATGCCATTCCCAGAGACGACACCAGACATCACGAATCAGTTAAAACACTCATTCCCACCTAGCCCAGATTCAGCCACGGAATCCTTCATATTGTGAGTTCTGATTCCAGAACACCTATCAACTGGTTGCAGCTAGCACAGGAGTTGAAATTCATTTGCCTGCTCAGGATTACAGCTGACTCCTATCTCTTGGAGGCAGCAGCATTTAAAACAAAACAAAACAAACAAAAAAACCTGCTTTATTTTGAAATATAGGAAGCTTTGCAAGGAGTTGTAAAGCTGTTACAGAGAGTTTCCATATAGTCTTCTTCCAGCTTCCCAGTGATAACATCTTACATAGCCAGAAGTGATTATCAGAATCACGAAACTGACTTTGGTAAAACATGGTTAACTAAAACACAGACCTCATTTGGATTTCACCAGTGCTGCGCATGTTCCTTTGGAGAGGAGGTTTAGAGTGGGTATCAAATGTTATCACACCTGTGGATAGACAGGTTGCCCTGTACTCACCCAGCGTAGTCACCGCCTCTCCCAGCCTCAGAAACGGACCTTCCATTTGTGTCTGGGTCTCTCTGCCAGGATCTTGATTGCTGTCTTGATTGCTATAGCAGCAGAGTAAAAGAACTGCCTTTTAATAGGAATTCAGAACTTGGGCCATAAGTAAGAAGCTCTGATGGTGAAATGTTGTGAAATCTGGATTCCAGGCTTGACTCTGTCTGATTTGGGGCAAGTCGCTTCTCAATTCTGGGTATTTTTTTCTTTATGAGTAAAGTAGGGATAATAACAATAGCCTTCACATGGCAGAGCTGAGATGAGGAATCCAGGAAGTTATCAATAGCTTTTGACCTCTGAAGTGCTAGCAAAGCATTGCTGCTCAGTCACTAAGTTGTGTCTGACTCTTCGAAACCAAAGACTGCAGCTTCCCTGTCCTTCACTATCTCCTGGAGTTTGCTCAAGTTCATGTCCATTGAGTTGATGATGCCATCCAACCATCTCATCCTCTGTCATTCCCTTCTCCTCCTGTCCTCAATCTTTCCCAGCATCAGGGTCTTTTCCAATGAGTTGGTTTTTTGCATCAGGTGACCAAAGTATTGGAGCTTCAGCATCAGTCCTCCCAATAAATATTCATGGTTGATTTCCTTTAAAACTGACTGGTTTGATCTCCTTGATGTCCAAAGGACTCTCAAGAGTCTTCTCCAGCACCATAGTTTGAAAATCTCAGTTCTCCGGTGCTCAGCCTTGTCTATGGTCCAATCAAGGTGTTAGTGTTGATGTTTTTGAGGGGGACTGATAATTGCCTCTGCTCATCCCTCAGAAACAGAAAAATATCAGCATTATCACTGATGAAGCTGATATTGGAAATTGGAGCTTATCACCCTGGAGAAATGAGCTGCCTAACTCTGAATGCTGGAATCGGCAGCACTACCCCCACCCCAGCACCCACCAAGGAGTTCTATGTACCATTCATCCACCCTGGGGTACCTTGGGCTGTGGCATCAGTGCCGAGATGGAGAGAAGTGGGTGATTCTGAGATCTCACATGGAGGCGGAGCTGCTGACAAAGTTTGCTGATGGATTAGAGGTGGGTGGTGTGGGAAAGGAGGGAAATCAGGATGGCTCTTCTGTTCATAGCTTGGGGCAATTGTGGAGAGGTGGTGCCATTTACAGAGATGGGGAAAAATGGGGATTAGGACAGGTTACCTGGAAGGGAGGGGACCCCTTCAGCCACAGACTGCATGACGGGCCACGGTTGAGCCCTGACCCCTATTAGGTTGACCCTTAACCCTGGCCGTTCTCTAGGTCCTTTCCCTACTGATGTCCCCAGATTCGTGCCTTTGGTGTCCAAGTGCACTCATCTGTGGACGAGTGCTGGCTAGAGAGGGCAGGACGCTGGGAGCACTGTTCAGTGCCCTTCTGAAAGGTCAGCTATCCCTGGGCATTCCTCTGCCCAAGCCCACATGGCCTGCACATTCTCAGTGCAAGGAGCAGGCTGTGGGGACCCCAGACAGATAGGACACTGGTCTTGTTCTGCAGGAGGGCATAGCCTGGTGGGAGAGGCACGCTGCAGTTATATCCT
This sequence comes from Madoqua kirkii, assembly GCA_006408675.1. Lineage (NCBI taxonomy): Eukaryota > Metazoa > Chordata > Mammalia > Artiodactyla > Bovidae > Madoqua > Madoqua kirkii. The sequence goes on from SJYC01132416.1 coordinate 28,775, forward strand.
CTTATAAGAGGCTGAGCGGTCTAAACTCAGGCCTCATGACCCCTGACCAGCGCTCCTCCTCCTCCATCAGCCTCCCACTCAGAACAATCCCCTCTCTTCCCAGGACACCATCCTCTGGGGGCTCTCCTCGCTCCCATCAGAGAGGAAAGGTTTAGTAACAGTTCCTGGGCACCTTTGTGGGTTTTCCTGGTGACTTAAATGGTAAAGAATCTGCCTGCAATGCGGGAGACCTGGGTTAAGAAGATGCCCTGGAAGAGGGCATGGCAACCCACTCCAGTATTCTTGCCTGGAAAACCCCATGGCCAGAGGAAACAGGTGGGCTGCAGTCCATGGGGTCACAAAGCATCAGACACGACTGGGCACCTGAGCACACACAGCACAGGGCACCTGTGTGACGCGGCTGGGCTCACAGGACACCGAGGATTTCAGTGTGCTCTCTGCTTCATTCATTCCTCACAAACATCCCAAGGTCACCCCCGGGAGTGTCACTCCAGGTCACCTACAGATGGTGTTCAGGAAAATATTGTCCCCTCCCTGTAGAGAGCCCAGGAGTATTGAAGGTGGTGGTGGGTGGGGGAGGCGTGGAAAGGGGCCCCCCACTCCGTGCTGCCTGAACTCAGTCCTGCAGGGAGGGGTGCACCTCGGGCACTAACAGCCAAGAGCAAAGGCCCTGCCCCCACATGGGGAAGTCTGGGCAGCCTTGGCCCCCTGGTCTCGGCTTCTGCCAGTCTGACCTCTGAAGGGGACAGAGGATGGCTCTGTGATTCACAATCGGAAAAAAAAAAAAAAAAAACCGCAAGGACACCAGAGAACCACCTGGAAGTCGAGCTGAAGGCAGAGGGGAACAAATCTCAGTTCAATACCACTCAGAGGGGCCCACTTCCCAGCTGCTCAGAGCTTGCCCAGAACAAGTTCAAATATGAAAACTGAACCAAGATCCCAGCAAGGACTGAAAAATGCAACCGACTCTTGCTCCGCCCGTAAGATGGTTAATGATGTACTTATTCAGTATTATTTTTAGTGAATAAAATAATGTCATCTATTGAGAGTTTACTCCAGGCACCAGTCTAAATCCACTTATGCTTCAGCTTATTGGATTCCCTCATCAACTCCGGGGCCATTATTATCCTCATATTATTGAAATGAACTAGAGAAGATAAGTACACAGCTAGGAAGGGGGAGGTGAGAACTGAACCAGGTTTTCCCATGCAAAACTCACACTGGTTTAATTATTGTCAATTTATACTATATTTTGGTACCAATAAAGTAAATCTCCTTGTCATCTTTTCATCACTATTTGTCCATAATTTTCTTGGCTGTTTGCAAGCAATTAGTTTTCCAAATGAAGTTTACATACCCACTACTCTTTTCCTTGAAATTACCTTTGTTTATTAATTATAGGAGAGACAATTGAGATCTTTATATTTAGGACTTTCTTTCTAGAAATATGATTATGTCTCTGCTTATTCAGATATTCTCTCTTTTTTCCTGTTGTGAAGTATTAATAGATTTCTTTCTAAAGCTCTTGCAATGTTTCTTGTGAAGCAAATGCCTAGTAGGGTTTTCAGCTTCCTATTATGAGCAAAATCCTTTTTCAAATGACACTTTGAAATGAAGTGTACTAACTAGATGGGAAAACAATTTTTACCTAATTTTCATATCTACATCTTTTAACAAACATTTTTTACCAGCATCGCTCATTGCTATCCAAGCACAGTTGTTTGGATTTTTCAACTTAGAAAAATCACATCATCAGCAAATTGTTACCATTTTTGCCTTCCTTTCCAATGTTTTTCATCTCTATTTGTGTTTTCTTGTTCTTGGGACCACCTGGAGCAATCCTCTCATGCGCTGAGACTGGAATCAAGTCCTGGTGAGTTAAGAGCCTAAATGCCCTCGTTCATATTCTTTACATTTCACATTTTGTGAGTGCCCTCACAAACACTAACTCATTTGATATTCACAACAATCATTTTGCCAATGAAAAGCTGTGTGCCAAGCACCTCCTCTGTGCCAGGTGACCCAAGACATGTGTTTCTTGTCTCCATGGGGTGCACAGCATGAACCCAGGAAGTAAACAAGTACACACATTAGTTAAACAATCACAAGTAAAGAAAACACAGGCCAGAAAGAGCATAAAGCATAGTCACCTCCAATTTACAAGTGAGGAATCAAGGCCCAGAATGGGACTGTGACTTGCACAAGGTCACGTGGCAAACTGGTGGCCTGGCTGAGGTGCAAATGCTTTTTTGCCCCTTGAGGCTAGGGTGAACCTCCCAGCTTCCTCGGCCTAGGCTGGTGGTCCTTCCTGGGCCCAGAGGGCCAGCCGTCCTCCAGGCAGCGCCCGTGTCCAGCTGAGGGCCGAGGAGGGAGCTCTCTGCTTTCTTTGCCGGCCGGCCGGCCAGGGGGTGAGCGCCGCCACAGGCAGAACTTCCATGGAAAACCTTGACCCCGCAGCTGTTGCCACTCTCTGGGCACCTCCTGCCCTCAGAGTTTGCCCTGCTGGGAGTCCTGCTTCCCTTCCTAGAAGGCTCTGCCCTGGGAAGTGAGATCTGGCTGTAGACTGTGACCTGGCTCCAGGACGTGTGGCCTCAGGCCCGGCTGAGAACCGAGGCCAATGCCAGGTCTTGTAAAGTGAGAATGAGTGTGGTCATCGGCAAGGAGACTACACTCATCGGCAGGTTTCCAGGGACTCCACGTGTCTCAGACAGTGGGGAGGGAATAGAACCTTCTATGGCTCCACCTCCAAGACCAGTCCTAAAGCTTCTGCCTTTGACCCTCCTCCATCTGGCCCGGCCACACTTCACCCTTCACAGCCTCCATGTTCAAGGCCAAAAGGCGCTAATGGGAGTTCTCCATTTGCCTTCCTAGCTCACACCCTCTGTGCGTTTGCTCACTCTCCTGCCTCTAGTACTAATTTTGTCCCCCTCTCGCCCTGCCCCAACCCTTTGTCCACATGACCAGATCCTCTCCATCCCACGCACCCCAGCCCAGATGACTCCTCCATCAAACCTCCTGCACCCACTCACCGCCCTGTTGGAAGTGAACTTGCTTCCTCTGAACGCCCGGTCAGGCAGCTAGGTATTCTGATCGGCGGAGTTGGTGGACCTCTCAGAGCCTCAGCTTTTCTCTCTCCAGAACTGGGAGGCTAGTCCCGTCACCTGGGAGAATCACAGGCTCAGAGGATACAGTAGAGACTCACGCAGCACTTGCTACCTGCCAAGCACCACGTGAGGTGGTTTGCAAAGGTGGTGCTCTTCTTGTTCCTGGCCTACGAAGAATCAAGGCCCAGGGAAGTAAAGGAACAAGCCCAAGGCCTAATCAGCAGCCAGGGCGAGACTATGCGAGGGTAGTCTGGCTTCAGCTCCCTGCTCTGAATCACAGTGGGGTAAGCAACTAGCGTGTGTGTGTGTGTGTGTGTGTGTGTGTCTATGTGTGTATATGTGTGCCTGTGGGTACCATTTACTTTCACCGCTCCTCTCTGCCCCTCTGACTCGGCCCCTCCTACTTTGTTTATATAATTCTTGTGCTCACGGCTTATCTTCTTGCTTAACTGTGAGCTCCTGAGGGGTGGGGGAAGGGGCTGGCTCTCCCCAAAGTCTGAATCTTCAGGCCCACCCTCAGGAGCCCTAACCACCTCCCCTTGCTTAGATTTTCCTTTCCATCTTTCTGAGATGATCCCATGATATCTATATTTGTCTGTTTCTCTGTCCCTCCCACTGGTATCTAAGTTCTGTGAGTAAAGGGTTCCTGTCCACGGAGGGGTTCAGCGCAGAGCTTTTTACCCAACCATGTGCTCCCCGATCACCTGGGAATCTTGCTATAAAGCAGATTCCGATGGAGTAAGACCAGGGCTGGGCCTGAGAATCTGAGTTTCTAACAAGCTCAGGTGATGCTGGCATGACCAGTCCCCATGCCCTGACAGCCAGGTCCTAGCGCTGTGGTTCTCAGCCATATGGAATCAGAAGCTCTGGGGCGGGGCCCAGCAGCATGCGTATTAATGGGTGATCCGGAGACATGCTCGACTGTGCAAACCTCTGCTCCAGAGCTGTGTGAAGGGAACCAGCCCTGGAGCCAGGGCTGCCTCGATTCAAACACTAGGGCAGCTCTACTTCCCCGCACCTTTGTCTGTCCTGCTGTGTAACAGGGATGATGGGGCTTCCCTGGTGGCTCAGTGGTAAAGAATTCACCTGCCAGTGCAGAAGATGCAGAAGATACGGGCTTGATCCCTGGGTCGGGGAGACCCCCTGGAGAAGGCAATGGCAACCCACTCCAGTACTTTTGCCTAGAGAATCCTATGGACGGAGGAGCCTGGTGGGGCTGCAGTCCACGGGGTCATAAAGAGTCAGACGCAACTGACCAGCGCAACACTGGGGATGCTAACAGTCTCTCTCTCGTGGGACTGTTTGAAGATGCAGTGAGTTAACACATACTTGCTCTCAGCACTCTGGGTGATTTGTCCAATGAGTGATTGGGTGTCAGCCAGAAGCTGTCAACAGGAGGTGATGGGAGTCGCAACGGAAGGTCGTGCCAGGCTGGGCATGACTTTCCAGGCCAGCTGTCTCACTGGCTGACAAGGATTCCTGTTGCACTGACTCCCAGTCTCCAGCAAGATTACAGGGTTGACCTAAGCACCAAGCCACACCTGCTCCATGGCATTTGCTGAAGCATTGGCCACACAGGAAAGGAGAGGTCCTGGGCTGCCAGGAGTGATCCCTCACCTGGCCTTGTCCCAAGGGTGCTGGCTTGGGAGTTGCCTGGGTACCAAGGAGGAGAAGAGGAGGCTCTGTCACCAGCCCAGACGAAAGGCTTGACAGTGACACACTTCCCAGGCGACCTCATTAGAGTGTGAGTCAGTCTGTAAACAGGGCGTTACTCCCATTTTTCGGAGAATGCAATGGCACCCCACTCCAGTACTCTTGCCTGGAAAATCCCATGGATGGAGGAGCCTGGTAGGCTGCAGTCCATGGGGTTACTAAGAGTAGGACATGACCTAGCGACTTGACTTTCCCTTTTCACTTTCATGCATTGGAGAAGGAAATGGCAACCCATCCAGTGTTCTTGCCTGGAGAATCCCAGCGACAGCGGAGCCAGGTGGGCTGCTGTCTATGGGGTCGCACAGAGTCAGACACGACTGAAGTGACTTAGCAATCCCCATTTTATAGACAAAGAAACCAAGGCTCAGGGGAGCACCTGGAAGGATTCATAGACAAAGCTACCCCTGACAGGGAAGCTAGAAGGGCTGGTCCTGACCCAGAGGAAGGTAGGTCCAGGACCCCTGCCCTAGGCATCCCCATCCTTCATCCACCAATCCCTGGAGACTGAGGGCAGCACCTCCAAACAAACTCAGGGTCCCAACCTGCCTTGTAACTTAACATACGACCACAAGGCTGGCCCCTGATGACTGACTGAGGGCCAATAAGAACCAGAGAGTGATATGCCTGCTGGGGCAGAAGGCGAGCCAGGCTCTGAGAAGAGGGCATGCCCTTGTCTCTGCCAGGCACCTTGCTAGCTGCCTGACCTATGGACACTTTCCCAGAGAAATTTTGTATTAATTCATAAAGCAAGTATACATAATTATATAGGAAATCAGTTATGTTAAAATTTATAAAGCAAACAAAAAATTGGCAATACAGTAATATAGAGGCTTTGTTGTTGATTCATTAGACAGCAAGATCCAGCGGCAGCTCTAATATACTAGTGTGATTTCAAAGCAGTGATAATAAGTGATGAGCTCAAATGAGATTCGAGACGCCTGCCACACCTAGCGTGCATTGATAATGTGGAAATACCTGTCATTTCTTGTGGCAACAAAGTCACAGGTGCTGCTCATCACTGCGGTTTGTTGCCTACACACTCTCGAAGGAAGTGGTAAATTTCAAAGAAGCAAGATGCAAGTGTTTTTCTCCATTCAGATCCGTGGATCTCAGTCAGAGCTCTTTAAAAGGCTGGAGCCCAGGGGTAGAGCCTGGAGGGGTGATGGCTGAGAGAGCTGCGTCTATGGGTGGGGGGAGACAGAACCTCACCAGGGCCGTTTGGCTTTGCCGGTCTGCTCTCTGTACCACCCGGTCTGACCATCGGTATTCCCGTCCCCTGTTTCACCCGCTTCCTCCACTGACTTCTCAACATGATCTGAGCTGCCTTTGGGAAGGTCTCTTTGGGGAGAATGGGCTCATGGAGAAAGGCCCCTCCCAGAATCTGCATCCCCTGAGTTTGCACCAGTTGCCTCCCCCCAATGTCAAGGCCAGAAGCGCCTGGAGGGAGGTGTGGATAGGGGAGGGAGGGCCTCTCAGGGCTGAGATCCAAAGGACGAACAGGAGGCAACAAGATGGGAGAGTATCAGCTGGGGCGGGAGCAGCTGTGCAGAGAAGGGGTGAGCTATGTGGGCTCTGGGATCAAGTTGGTTTCAGATCCTGGGGGGTCTCACTGACTAGTTGTACAAATATGATAAGCCCTTCACACTTTGAGCCTCGATTTCCTGAAAATCAGGGTAATAAACATACCTACTTCATAGGAGGGTCATGAAAATTTAATGAAGTGAAAGGAATAAAACTCAGCATGAAGTTTGGCCCCTAGTAAAGGCTCTGCACCCCATTCCAGTAGTCTTGCCTGGAAAATCCCATGGGCCAAGAAGCCTGGTAGGCTGCAGTCCATGGAGTTGCTAAGAGTTGAATGCGATTGAGCGACTTCACTTTCACTTTTCACTTTGCTGCATTGGAGAAGGAAATGGCAACCCACTCCAGGGTTCTTGTCTGGAGAATCCCAAGGACGGGGAGCCTGGTGGGCTGCCATCTATGGGGTCACACAGAGTCGGACACGACTGAAACAATTTAGCAGCAGCAGCAGCAGTGAAGGCTCTGATTCAGCCCTTTAGCTTTATCTTTTTTTCTTTGGCTGCCCCTTGACCATGCATGGTCTTAGTGCCTCAGCCAGGTATTGAACACACGCCTCCTGCATTGGGAGCACAGAGTCTTAACCACCGAACCACCAGGGAAGTCCCCAGCCCTTTAGACACAAATAAACACACCCATAAAAGCAGTTCACAAGAAGGTCTGGCCACAGCATAAACTGAAGGGGTGTGTGGAAAGTTCTCCTGGATCACCCAGCAGTGGTTCAACCTCAGCCACATATTAGAATCATCCAGGTGCCAGGGGCATACCCCATATCAGTTAAGTAACCAGGTTCTCTGAAGGTCCATCGCAGCACCCATAGCATTTAAAGCTCTCTACTTTATCCCAGTATCCAGACAGGACCCAGAGCTACTGTTTCGGAGGGAGGCTTCTTTACTGTCTGCCGTGGCTGGAGAAGGCTTCTAGAGCTGTTGGTGATTGAAGGCACCCTCCAGGAACAGATCAAAAAACTAAAATCATGGCATCTGGTCCCATCACTTCATGGTAAATAAGTGGGGAAATAAAGAAAACAGTGATAGGTTGTTTTCTTGGGCTCCAAAGTCACTGTAGACGACGACTGCAACCATGAAATTAAAAGGGGCTTGCTCCTTGGAAGAAAAGTTATGACCAACCTAGATGGCATATTAAAAAACAGACACGTCACTTTGAGGGTAGAGTCAAAGCTATGATTTTCCCAGTAGCCAGGTAGGGATGTAAGAGTTGGACCATAAAGAAAGCTGAGCACCGAAGAATTGATGCTTTCAAACTGTGGTGTTGGAGAAGACTCTTGAGAGTCCCTTGGACTGTAGGGAGATCCAACCAGTCCACCCTAAGGGAAATCAGTCCTGAATATTCATTGGAGGGACTGATGCTGAAGCTGAAACTCCAATAATTTGGCTACTGATGTGAAGAACTGACTCATTGGAAAAGACTCTGATTCTGGGAAAGATTCTGGGAAAGACTGAAGGCAGCAGGAGAAGGAGATGAGAGGGCTGGATGGCTTCACCGACTCAATGGACAGGAGTTTGAGCAAGTTCCAGGAGTGGGTGAGGGGCAGGGCCTGGTGTGCTGCAGTCCATGGGGCTGCCAAGAGTCAGACACGACCGAGCGACTGAACGACAGCAACAACCCAGAACAGAGAAGCTTTAAATGCACAGAAAAGACCAGGGAAGGAATTCCGGACTTTGGGGAGAGGCTGAGAGAAATCTTAGCGATTGGGGTGTGGCACGGCATTTGGAAAGTGAGATATTTCCTTCTTTCTTTGGCTGCATTCTGTGGTCGGTCAGGGATGCAACCTGTGTCCCCTGCAGTGGAAGCACAGAATCCTAACCACCGGACTGCCAGGCAAGACCAGGGAAAATGAGGTAAATGAGGAGACTGGACTGGCTGGGGGAGAGGCTCACACAGCTGGGGGCCTGAAAACAAAACTGGTATCAATAGCTGAGGAGGCCTGAGGACGCAGAGAGGCCTTGGTCTGAGTAGACTGGAAATACTGTTGGAAGTGGATGGATTTGGAAAAGCTCATCTGACCTGGGGCTGCCTCATTGGGAAGAACAAAGATAAAAAGGAGTACCACCTTAACATGCCAACTTCTACTGATTGGAGTAGCTGTTGAGAACACTGTGTTGAGAAGGATTCTGAGCCTGCATCTGCATGTGGCAACTGGTCAGCAATGGTGAGCGAGCATGTGGTGCTCATCACGGTAGCACAGATGCCAGGCACATCCTAGCCTGGCTGGCTGGGGCTGCGGGGGCGGCAAGGGCAGACAGTAGGGGTTGGTTTTTATTTTTTTCTGTGGTACCTCCACTGAAGTTGCTTCAAGAAGAGGACCTTCCTGACATGGTAGAAATTAAGGAGCCAGCCAGGGGAAGGGAGGTGGGTCTGAACTGGGTAAATTACAAAACAGGAAGAGGTAGGGTCAGGAAAAATGGAGGAGTGGGCTTAGACATTCCTAAGATTCTCCTTCTAGTTCTGATATTTAGTAGAGAAAAATTTCCCAAAATGCCTTTGAGAGATTGTGAGATTCCCATCACTGGAGGCACTCAAGGAAAAAGCTAGAAGACCAGTGGACTGGGCTGCAGAGAGAGCCACATTTCAAACAAGCACTGGCTGAGAGAACCTCTTAGGGGGTCCCAATGCAGTGGTTCAGCAATACAGCCAACAGCTGACCAGGAGACTGAAAACTGGCCTGTTCCTGGAGGCAAGAGCAAGGATTACAAAGAACTGGATCTGTGCCTCGGAGTCCCAGAGAGCAGAGATTGGGACCCAGAGGGAGAGGAGTGGGCAATTCGGGGCTCAAGGAGCCCAGAGCCTAAAATAAAGAACGGTGACTACACACTGGACTCACCCAGCTGTCATAGGCATGGGACCCAAGCGTGAGCCAGGGGCCTTCCTGACTTTCTTTCCTCTGAGCCAGCCTTGGCCTTGGAGCGCTTCGGGCCCTGGGCTAATCTCCCTGGAGTCTCTCTTCTGAACAAGAGGCTTGTAGACTCTTGTCCTCTCTCTCCTCTGCTGTTCCAACAGGCACAGCCTGGAACAGCCAGCTCTGCTGTGACCAGCCCTGTTTGCAGGGTGCTGGACAGGAGAGGAAGTGCGTCTTTGGGCCTGGAAGGTCACCATGCCCATCCATTCTGCTGCGGACTCGGAGGGGCCAAGGCGATGGCCTAGCATCACCACGTGCTGCTGCGTGCACACTGTGAGCCATGGGCTCAGGGTCCATCCCCAGGAAGTGGCCTTGCTCTGACTCCCCCGGAACGGTACAGGGCAGCCACTAAGAGCCAGCGTGGATACAGAGCCGCCTTAAGACAGACACGGCTGCACACGACCAGTTCTCCTCCCGTTTGTGGAATACATGAATCTGAAATACACACATGTGGGTTCAGCGTTGATCTTGATTTCACAAAGCAGCTTGCACTTTCAGGATTTTCTAAAATAAGGCACAGTGTAGAGCCGTGGCAGTGCATCTGTAACACGGGTAAATGTTCTGAATAAAAGACTAAAATGCATGTGTATTTATGCACAGATGATCTCTGGAAGGGTGTTTAAATTTCCTCATGCAAATACGCATGGTGGGTATTTCTTAGGAGGGGAACCGGGTGGCTGAAGGACAGGGTGAGGAGACTGGTCTCTCTTCATATAACTTATATAACTTTTCGAGTCTTGGACCATGGGCATGAATGGCTGTTCAAAATTAAATCAAGCGTAGGGCACTGTTCTTCGGTCAGACTCTCTGGGGTGAAGACGGAAGCCTTCAGCACATTACTTAGCCTCTGCCTGTGCCTCAGTGTCCTCTTCTGTGAAGAGAAGATGTTGACAGCATCTGGCCCAGAGCGGGTTGTGAGAAATCACGGGAAAGCGCGGTCAGGGATGCCTGGCACACAGGACATCTGTGAAGACGCTGCGCTGTGGTCACCCTTGGTTAGTGGAAGCATTCGCATCCAGGGAAGTTTCTAACAAGGAGATTGAGTCTCAGAAAGGTTAAGTGACCCAGCTGAAGTCCCTGTGTCAGGAACCCGTTCTGGATGTGAGATCCAATGAGACACTGTCCCTTCCCGCATTGGAGGGTACAGTGGGGACAACTGTACCCAGGGCAGGACATAGGAGGACCGATACCCCTACAAAGGGCTGTGTGAATGCAGAGAGGGAGCTGTGGATCCTGCCTGAGGAAGGGGTGGGCACACGGGAAGATGAGGGGGCAGGTGCTGAGGGCTGGGTGCATGGATAGGTGTCGGGAGCCGCAGCCGCCATTGCGGGATGGCGCCAGTTTCCTGCTTCCTGGTTCTTCGCAAACGTAGACTAAAAAGACGCATGCGCAAGATGTGTCTCTTAAGGTCACGGATATGCTAATCAGGGATTCTGGCAGTGTTCTGTTATGAGCCAATCAGAGGTTGACACAGATATGCTAATCAGGGATTCTAACAGTGTTCTGTTATGAGCCAATCAGAGGTTGACACGCCTCCCTTCTGGGCTATATAAGCAACCGCTTTCCCTGCATCGGGGCCCTCTCGCCACTTCCTTAAAGAGCTGTAACAATAAACCTGCGTGTCAGAAGAATCCTGTCTGTGGCGTTCTCCTTATCGGCGAGGCGGGCGACCACAGTTGGTGCCGAAACCCGGGAAGGCCGAAACCCGGACGGAGGGACCAAGAAGACCACCAAATCGAGGGACCCTGGCTGCTCTACAGGAGGATTCAGAACTGGCAGCGTTGGAAGAAGTCCTAGGACATTTTCTGCAAGGTATGGTTAATCTTTTGTTGTTCGCTCTTACATTTCTCCTGCTCCTTTGTGGTTTGCATGAAAGGTGCCGAGAACAGGTAAAGGAGAGTCAAAAGGTGTTGAGTGAGCATCAAGATAGCCTATCAGAAGCAGAAAAGGGGGTGAGCTCAAAAGAAAAGAAAAGGCTAGCAATAAAAGGATTAAAAAAGGAACGAAAAAAAGATAAAAATAAACTCTATCCAGTTTTGGATAAATCTAAGAACCTAAGAGTGGGGTCCCCTTCCTCGTCGTCTGAGGAGACGTCCTCGGAGGCCGAGGAGGACACCTCCACCAGAGATTCAGGGGATGAATCCCCTGAAAGGCTTGATCCGGAGGATCAGCAGGAACTAGAGGAGGAAGCTGCTAAGTATGAGGCGGAGCGCTATCGCCCCGACCCATACGTGCCTGGTTATCGGCCCTCAGTCCCTCCTCTTGAAGCATTAGAATTAGTCTCTCAAAAGAAAAAAGAAAAAAGACATAAAGAGGGATATGGTACAAAAATAGTGATAAAGACTGCATGCTCCAGTCTTATCCCTGAAAAAGAGAGAAAAAAGATAAGAGCTGCTTTCCCTGTCTGGGAAGATGCTAACAATGCCAGACAACACAGTCCTTTGGACCTAAAGTTGTTAAAGAGTTTGGCAGAATCAGTGCAAACCTACGGGATAAACGCGTCATTCACACAAGCACTGGTGGAAAGATTGACTACTAACGCCATGACCCCTGACGATTGGTATAATACCGTCAAGGCGTGCCTAACTATGGGACAATATTTAGATTGGAAGGCGATTTATCATGATTTGTGTGCGGCTCAGGCTAGACAAAACATGGCCACTCATCCTCAATGGAATTTTGATATGCTAACAGGACAGGGACAGTGGGTGGCTAATCAAACTATGTACCCTGTAGAGGTTTATGATCAAATTAATAAGGCAGCATTAAGGGCATGGAAAAGCATACCAAATAAAGGACAAGTCTCAGGTAATCTGACAAAGATAATACAAGGGACCAACGAGCCGTTCTCAGACTTTGTGGCTAGGATGATGGAGGCTGCAGGACGAATCTTTGGAGATCCCGATGGCGCTATGCCACTAATTGAACAATTAATATATGAACAATGTACCAAAGAATGTAGAAATGCAATAACACCATGGAAAGGGAAAGGTTTAAGTGCCTGGATGAAGGCTTGTAGAGAAATTGGCGGCCCATTGACAAATGCTGGATTAGCCGCAGCCGTTATATCGGCACAGAGAGCAGCTGGTGTTAAATGTTACAACTGCATGTTATCACCCATTGTCTTGAGGCATGGGCAGCCTGGGGGAAGCCTATTCAAATAAAAACTGATAATGGTCCTGCTTATACCTCTAAGGCGTTCCGCTGCAGATAGACATGCGGCTCCAAGCCGCCCTAAAGAATTAGTAAAATGGAAAGATGTACTATCTAACCAATGGAGAGGCCCGGATCTAGTGTTAATGAGATCCAGGGGAGCTGTGTGTGTTTTTCCTCAGGATCAAGATAATCCCGTCTGGGTGCCAGCTCGACTAACGAGGATCGTGAAAGATCAGAAGCCTGCTGAAGGACCCAAAGAAGGCACTCGAGATGAGGAACGGATTGAGGAGTCGCCAGGCTCCGAAGGCCAACATCCTGTTTCTTCTGATGCTCCTGAACCTCACTGAAGATATCTCCGTGCTTGCAAACCTTTACGGGACTACTCATATGCCCTGGAACATTTCAGCAACGCGCTGGATTGAGGGTGGTTGGGCACGGGAGGCTGGGGGCTTGTCACAACTTTTTGAGAAACAATTGCTGTTCTGGATGACACGCGTGTGGAGCCCATGGCCCTTGGAGACTTCACCTCCTGGCTACATTCTGCATTTTCCTACTTCAAGGAATGGGTGGGGGTAGCCATGTTTGGTTGCTTGTTGGCTGAGGGACTCTTACTCACCCTCTGGTTGCTCTGCAGGATAAGAAAACAAAACAAAAAAGAAAAAATAATAATCAAGCAAGCTTTGCTCGCGGTAGAACAGGGAAGCTCCCCTCAGGCTTGGTTGAATTTGCTCTCACCGTGAGACACTGCTGTCGTTGGAACTTCCTGAGGGCTCAGGTTCCCATTGCACCAGGAGTTTCGATAGCGGTCCTGTGTGTACCTCCCAGGGCTCATGATCCCATTGCACGGGAATCAGGTCCGCAGGGTCTCCAGCACGACTATGCGCCTTGATCGCTCGCCGACAGTACGGGGGCTAGATCGGCGCTTAAACGAGCTGAGGTGTACTACAGTTTAATAAAGAAGGGGGAGATGTCGGGAGCCGCAGCCGCCATTGCGAGATGGCGCCGGTTTCCTGCTTCCTGGTTCTTCGCAAACGTAGACTAAAAAGACGCATGCGCAAGATGTGTCTCTTAAGGTCACGGATATGCTAATCAGGGATTCTGGCAGTGTTCTGTTATGAGCCAATCAGAGGTTGACACAGATATGCTAATCAGGGATTCTAACAGTGTTCTGTTATGAGCCAATCAGAGGTTGACACGCCTCCCCTCTGGGCTATATAAGCAACCGCTTTCCCTGCATCGGGGCCCTCTCGCCACTTCCTAAAAGAGCTGTAACAATAAACCTGCGTGTCAGAAGAATCCTGTCTGTGGCGTTCTCCTTATCGGCGAGGCGGGCGACCACAGATAGGCATGCCAGGTGGAGGGCACAGCACGTGCAAAGGCTCAGAGGTGCTGATCAGCGGCAGAGGAAGGAAAGTGGAGAAGTTGAGTGAGAAAGGAAACAGCAGAAAACAAAAAGAGATGACTGGGGAGACGGCGAATTAGCGCAAAGAAGTAGGACAGGAGGAAGCAAATAGGAGTGGGAGACCAGCGTGAGGCCAACGGGAAGGGAGGCCGAGCCAGGACGGAAAGAGGAGAAGACTGTCTCTCATCTCCAATCCTCTCTGCCTTCACCTTCCACCCATGTGATAAGGAGCAGGTGTTTCCTGTTACAGACACACGCAGACATGCACACACACACACTCTCTCTCACACACACACACTCATACATGCACAGAAGCACACTCAGTCTTCATGCTTCCCTTGTCTGGGGTGCAGGAAACAATCACAACTGGGCACCGATTTTATTGAAGCAAATGGGAGAACATCAACACATGGACGGATGAAGCAAGATGAAGCTCAGAAACCAACGTCTTCTCATCTGTGGGGCCATGTGGACCACCTTGTGTAAACCACAGTACCCCTCCTCCACAGCCCCTTCCTCCTCTGTGTTGATCATCTTCTAACCTGATAATTTACATAGTTGTTTATCGTCTGTCTGCACCAAAATGAACACTCCATGAGAGTGGGGTTTGTTTCGTTCTCCAATTCATCCCCAAGACTGGAACCGTGCCTTGGACACAGTAGATGTTCAAATAGCAACATTTATCATGGCTGGGCAGTTACCTGCTTGTCATTTCTCACGCGTACTTTATTTTACTAATTGTCTCAATCCCACCCTTTGAAGTGGAGATTCTGATTTCCATTTTACGAAAGGGGAAGGTTGAGAGGGATCCAGTAAGTTACCAAGATTTGAATCCAGCTCCTCGGGTTCAGTCAAACCTTGAAAAACCTCTGAGTGCCTTTCGAGCCCTCTGAAGCAGGGAGGGGACGCCAGGCTTCACCACCCCACCCAAGCTGGGCGCGGAAGCCTGCAACTGGCTGCCTATGGGCCTGCGGAGCTTAGTCCCTTCCACCAGGGACCCCTTCCCTTGGCACCCCCTTTCATAGTGGAGGCAGCAGCCCACCAGATTATCACACCGGCTCTGGACCCAGAGTGTGGAATGCTACTTCTAACTGTTGGCTGTGTGACCGAAGCCCCGCTCTCCCCTAAAGGGGAAAACAGGTCATTAGGTATAAATAAAATAACTGAGTACAGTGTCTGGCACATGTTGGTAGCTGCATTAGTCAGGATCCCACAGGAAGCAGAGGCACAATCAAGGATTTAACTGAAGAGAATTGGAGAGGCTCTTTACAGAAGGGTCACTGCTGTTGTAACAAATTACTGCACATGCTCATCCCTTAAAGCGATACAGGGCTTCCCTGCTGGCTCGGTGGTACAGAATCCACCTGCCAGTGCAGAAGACACGGGTTCCACCCCTGGTCCAGAAAATTCCCACATGCCACGGAGCAGCTAAGCCCGCATGCCACAACTATTGATCTTGTGCTCTAGAACCTGGGAGCTGCAACGACTGAGCCCACTCACTGCAACAACACGCGCCCCCGAGTCCTTGAGCCCGTGCGCTATACCAAGAGAAGCCGCCACAGTGAGAAGCCAGCACCCAGGGCTAAAGCGCATCCCCAGCTCGCTGCATCCAGAGAAAAGCCTGTGCAGCGGTGAAGACCCAGCACAGCCAAAGATAACTAACTGACGAATGAAAAGATACTTTTTATAAAGTGCAAGTTCGCTCTCTGGTCCCGGTGGTCAGGAGTCCATAATGCTGGTTCCTTCTGGAGGCCTGGCGGAGGTTCAGTTTCTTGTTTCTCCCAGCTTCTAGAGGCTGAAGGCCTTTTCCCAGCTCCCAGCCACATCAATCCGATCACTACTCCCATCATCAAATCACCTTGCCCCTCAGCCTTCCTCTTATGAGAACCCTAGTGATGACATTATTGCACCTGCCTGATCACCCAGTAAAATCTCCCCATCTCAAGACCCCTGATTTAATCACACCTGCAAAGCCCTTTTTGCCATATAAGGTGATATATTCGCAGGGTCCGGGGATTAAGGCATGGACATCTTGGCACCTTGATTCAGCCCATTACATGTAGAAGTGGATGGAGAGGCAGCCAGGGATTAGCATCTATGGGGAGCTCTTACCATCCCTAGGCCGGAAGCAGGAGAGGGGGAAATGAAAACTGACCTTTTCTCCTGCCAGTGCCTCTCGTTGGCTGAAGCCCAGCTAGAGGCAGAGGCACAGGGCAGGGCAGGAAAGAGATGGGGGTGAAGAGATGGAAAACCAGCAGCAAAACATACTGGAGTTGTCTGAGATATGCCTGGTGTTCTGAAGAGGGGCCCAAGGTCTGGGTTGCCTGCCTCTGTGCTCACCTCCCCCTCCAGGAAAAGCAGAGCCTCCCATACCATCCCAGCGCCCTGGGTGGAAAGTCTATTCTCCCCAAGCCACACTGTTAGGATTTGGGGCAAAAGAGCTGCTGGGGAAATTCAAAGCAAAAGAGCCAGCAAACTCTTCAAAGCCCATCCCTGCAACAAAAGACCAAGGGAAGAAAAAGGTGCAGGCCAGCAGGCGGCCAGTTAAGCAGATGCCACGGCTGCCTGAGAAGCAATTAGAGCTTCACAGCCTCTCTGATCTTGCACAGAACCCCTCACAGGCCCTTAAACAAATCCCTCTGGCGAGCTGGAGGCTGAGAAATGAGGGACAGGGAGCCCAGAGCCAGGAATCTGGAGACTATGCTCTTGACTCACTATTTGACCTTGAACATGTGCTCGTCACCCTCTGTGCACCTCGGTTTCCTCATCTGCACAATGGGGGCAAGGGACTCAGTGACTCAGGACAGATTCTCTAGAAGCAGAGACTGAGATGAGGATTCTTGTGCAAGTGATGTACAGGGAGAAAACTGGAGGGGAGTCAAGGAAACAAGACGGGCTGAAGAAGAAGCTAAGCGAAGCTGTGGGTTCAGCTGAAGTCTGGATTTAGTCTGTACCAGAGACATCTCAAGAACACTACAGACTTGTTCCCCTTGAGACAGAGGTAGGGCCTTTGTATCCATGTTGGGGGAGGTGCGTGCCTCCATCCTTCCCCTAAAAGAGTAGACTGAACAGTAACCCCCAGGGACGTCCACATTCTCGTTGTCACAACCTGTGAGTACGTTACCTTCTAGGTTGAAAAAAAGTGGAAGGGGAAGACTTTGCAATTAAGGATGCTGAGACAGGGAGATTATTCTTGGTTAACTGAGTGGCCCAGTGTTATCACATGGGTTCTTATAAGGGGCCTAAGAGGGTCAGAGTCGGCAGTAGGAGAGGTGACATTAGGTGTAAGAGACGGCAATGACGTGCGGAAGGGGCCACAAGCCATGGAACTCAGGCAGCCTCGGGAAGCTGCCGAAGGCGAGGAGACAGCCTCCTCCAAGGCGGCTGGGAGGAGCTCAGCTCTGATGCCACCTTGGTTTTCAACTTCTAACCTCCAAAATGGTACGGTTTCAAGCCGCTTGGGGAAAACAGCAGCAGGAAACGAACATGCCTGCCGTGGCACGGTGGCTGCACAGCTTGTCCAAGGCCCAGGGGTCCTGCTCCCAGCTCTGTGCAGGGGCTGCCCCTGCCTGTGCTTAAAGGGTGGGTGACACAAGAGATCCCTGGGGTCCTCTTGTCAGTTCCAAGTGCCCCCCTCCCTCCACCCCCCCAGCCTCTGTGAGCTTCAGCTTCTAGCAGTCCTCAGGCCCGGAGCCCCTTTGACCTCGGTTGCAGAGCGCGGGTTGCTGGGGTGACCCTCAGCCTCGCCTCAAGTCTGACCAGCTCGGAGGCCTGATGTACACTGGGCAGCACCTCAGCGCTGCACCTTGGCTCCCCTCTCCCACATTGCCCTGCCCCCCACCCCCCTCATTCTCCTGGTTCACTGGAGCCCGACCTTGACCCTGATGGACTCATTGCGCAGAAACTCTCCTCTCAGGCTCTGCTTCGGAAGGCCCAGCCCAAGGGGACCTGTGCCAACAGCTTGCTCTATCTGTGGTCCCCATTATACCCCAAGACGGGGAGGATGATGATTCTCATTTTACAAAGAAACTGAGGCTCTGACCGCTCCTGACCACAGAGGTTATTAAGCCAGAATCAGAATCCACACACAGGAGATAATGCTTTCATCCACGGACCCTACCACTTTGAAAAGGTACCCTTCCCCCTGGGGTTGGTGGGGAGCTCCTCTAGCTCTTGGGAATAATCGTCTGCATTTCCTGGGGACAGGAGTGAGTGGGAGCAGACAGCTGGACTCTGTTGGTGTCTTGCCCTTCTGGCCCCAGCCTGGGTCCCCGCAGTGGGACAGTGTGGAAGGGGAAGGTCTAGACCCTGAAACTGGAGTTTCAAAGCCATGGCTGTGTGACGCCATCGATTGCTGAAACTCACACAGTCTTCAAATAGATTCTCAGACCAAATCCTAGCAGAGGGTTTATCCCCGGCAGATAATTTACCTCCCCTTCCTCTTTCCTCAGCGCGAGAGGCTCACAGTCCTGTGACTGTCATCCTAGTCCAGGATGAAAGGAGTAACGGACGGGAAGTGGCTAGGACAGAGACTGGCATGGTGTTGGGAGGGGCGGGGCGGCTCCTTCCCTGCTTAGCTAATCTTGCTGAGCCTCAGCTTCTTCACTCGTAAAATGGGATAACAGCATCTGCAGTGCTGTTGCAGTGGAGAGAGACTCACCGTATGGAGAAGTTGCGGGGGTTCAGGAATATGGCTGCTGGAGCCCCAGTGCTGGGTGGCCAGGGACGAGTCACTTCTCTCTGTGTCTCTGCTTATCCTCTGGTTAGTAAGAACCATGTGAGTGTACAGATGAGATGTGCAGAAGGGCACCCAGCACACAGTAGGTGCCCTTGTCGTCGCCTAAACAGAGGGCTCAGCTGGCACCTAGTACGCGATAAGTGCTCAGTCGTATTATCGGTGCTGCCTGGCCCCTGGGGTGAACGTCTCCCCCCTCCACTTCCAACAGCTCTCTGGCTTCAGCCTCCGAGGCCCAGGGCCCCAGCAGGCTGGTCAGGTCAGTTAGACAGAGATGATTTTGAGAGAAGCGTGGACACTCCTTGTCCCCTCCACCCTCTCGGGGCCTTTTCATGCCTCCAGCTCTCACCCCAAACACATCCCCTCCACCTCTTTTTCCCCAACCCAAGTGCTCATCCTTCGCCCTCCGGCTCCCCTCCCACCACCAGCTAGTCCATGCTGACTCACAATGGAGCTGGGCTGATGCTGTGACGCCGGCGTAGATGTGCTAGCCTTCCAGAGTCTCTCACCTTTTCAGAGTCCTGAGGCACGGGACCTGCCTCCTCTGAAGGAGCCCACCCCCGGGCTCCCAGGGGTGCTGTGCTTTCTCCCCAGAGAACCCTCTAACGTTCAGGAGGTCCCGGTGAGGCCGGGCGGACACCTCCGCTGCTCCCACAACTCCGGGCGTTTGCACTGGTGCATTCTTGCCTGAGTGGGAGGAAGCAGCTTCGGTATCCATCTGCACCTCTGGTACGGAAAACAAAGCTTCGGGGCTTTTGCTTTTCTTTTTCCGGATGAACAGGCCTGGATTGGGGGACCCACCTTTCTCCCTTCTTGGGACTCAAAAGCCCAGGACAGATAGGGCAGCCCAGAGAAGGGATCCCCTTTGGCCCTCCGCCTTCTCAGCAGCATGCTGGCCTTCCATCAGGAGCTCTAGAAGATTCTAGACCAGAATCCCTGCATCCCATCACACCCAGGAACTCAGCTGGGGACTGGGCCAGTCTGAGGGTGCTAAGCCAATCCATGTTCTAGGCAAAACCGAAATAGGGTAGGGGAGCATCTGAGTCTGAACCTGAACCACCTGCTTTGTTAAATGAAACGAACCTAGAAAACTAGCAGAGTGGAAAAACAAAACCCTCCAATTCCACCCGCAGAGGAGTCCTGCATGGCTGGTGGGTGCAGTTCCAGTGATGTGGAAGTACTGATGGTCTTGGCTCCAGCGGTACCTAGGTTCAGGGATGAAGCCACACATTCCCACCCCTGGAACTGTCACAGCCAGGTGGGAAGGAGAGACGGAAGGGGTGCGGTGGGGGCCAAACAACGCCCAGGGTACAAAGAACGCGGTGAGGTCTGGCTGAAGAGGTCAGGGCCTCTGCTGGGAGCAGCGCCCCAACACAGCACACCTGTCCCCACATGGGCCGCTCTGCCGCTGGGGCCTCTGCTGGCTCCTCTGACGACAGGCAGGGCCTTCTTATCCTGCCCGCTTCTGCCCCCAGGAGCAGCTCCAGCATCCCTGGCTTGTCTCCCCTCTCCTAGACCCTGCCCCCCCATCAGGCACCGCCCGCTTCCCTCCTCACACACTCCACATCCCCCTGGTGTCACCTCCTGCTACTTAAGTGTCCCCTCTGGTCCCCCCACTGCCACCACCACCCTCCTCCCCCGTCCCCTCACCAGCCAAGAGAATCCCTGAAAGGAATCCCGATGACTAAGGGAAAGGCTACTCACTCCAGTATTCTGGCCTGGAGAATTCCATGGACTGTATAGTCTATGGGGCTGCAAAGAGTCAGACACGATTGAGCGGTTTTCACTGACATAGATATCTTAGCCTGATTTCAAATCGAAAGAAGCTTGGCTTTATTAAGGGTTAAACGGCTCAGGAGTTTTTAAGCTCAAACACAAGACTTCAAGGGCATTCCCTGCTAATGGGATTAAATGAGATAATGTGTGGAGCTCAGAGCTCTCCCTGTGTGGACAGAGGCTGCTTTGGATAAAGCCCTTGGACCATAACCAACCGACCAGCCGGGGTCCTGTCTCTCCTTTGTTGTCAGGGCACTTTGGACGGGGTGTATGATGCCAGGGAACACAGCAGACACGGGAGCCCAGTCATCTGACACTGTCAGGCACAAGTGTGTACAGAGGGACATGCATGTGTCCAACAGAGAGGTGAGGAGAACAGGGAGGCTGATGTGAGAGCCACCTGACCGTGTGCTGCTGAGTCTCATGTCTCCCTTGGCGTCTCACTTGCGGCTGTCTTGCTGCCACAGTCATCTGGACTTAGGAGGTCACTGTGGTCAACATGGTTCCCTCTGGCTTGGCCAGAGCCCTTTTCCCTTAGACCTGCTGTCATTTCCAAAATGATTTTGTAGGAAGAACAAGGTGAAAAGCTGATTATGTCTGTATGCTTGATAGTTATTCCTTAAGGCCAGCTTTCTGGTTCCAAGAGACTCCCAAGGAATTAGCAAAGACACCTTTGAACCTCTGATGCTCCCACTAAGATAACCACAAAGGCACATTTGGGCACACAAGCATGCTTCTGGACACTGTCTGCTAAGAAGAGTCAGCCATGGTCCACAGGCATCAAGCAGGGGACAGGCACTTCCAAACACAGTTCCCACGCTGCCCAGGGCACTGTGCTAGGAGCTCTGGTTCATGAACTCATTCATTCCCCGTGACAACCTCACGTCGCAAGGTCCAGCTACGCAAGGCCCTGGCCTAAGGGCACGGAGCTGGAAAGAATGACTCCAGCTGTGGAACGTCTTCTGGGCTGAGAACTAACCCATACTGTGTATGTGAGAGCACTAGACCCTCTCAAGCCAACAGTAAAAGGCTAGGTACTTTCACTGTCCCCATTTTACAGAGGAGGAAACTGAAGCTCAGGGAGGGGAAGGGATCCAGTTAAGATCCCCCAGATGGCCGGAGTCAGCATTCTAGGACTGGAGAAGCTACTTCCCTTTATCCTCCTGGGCTTCTTGAGGAGGAAATGGGCAAATCTGGCAGCTCCTAACTTTCTGAGAGCTTTGCGTGACTATCATCACTTCAAAGATTTGCAAGGGCTCACTCTCAGACGAGGCAAGAAACAGGGGCTTTGTCCAGTGGCTCAGAGCCCAGCTTGGCCAGTGGCCCGGTCGAGTCACAGGTCCTTCCCTCGGACTCAGCTGCAGCAGGATCGTTGGATGCCGAGGTCCTGTGAGCCTCTGCGGGTCTGCCTCCCCCGCTTCTCCTGCTTGGCTTCCTGCCTGACCTGGGCCACCCCTGGGTCTTGGGCAGCTCTCCCTCCAGGCTGGCAGGCTCTCTGCTGTCTGCTGTCCTCCCAGCAGGGTGGCCAGGCAAAATAGGGTCAACACAGCTTCTGGCCCCAGGACCAGAAGCCGATTTTAATCCGAGGTCTACCGCACACAGCCTGTGTGACCTCCGATATGCTAACTCACCTCTCTGAGCCTCTTTCCCCCCACGCGGTGATTAACAGTAGTACTCTACTCCAAAAGATGATGTAAAACTTTCATCACTTCCACCTCTTCTTTTTTTTTTCTTCCCATTTTCAGGGAACAGTATTTATATAGCACTTACTTTGTGCCAGGCACTGTTGTAAGTACTTGTATTCCTAATTTAAACCTCATCAAAACCCCATAAGGAAGTCACTGTTACTATCTTACTTTACAGATGAGGCTTCTGAGGCACAGAGAGGTTAAGAAACCTGCCAAAGATCACAGCCTTTGTTGAGGAAATATAATTGACATCTAACATTACATACAGCTTTTAGGAGGCAGAGACGGGACTCAAACCCTAGAGTTCACGTTTTTAACTTCCTACTCTGTACTGGGGCTCCCCAGATGGCTCGGCAGGTAAAGAATCTGCCTGTGGCAGAGGCTGACTCCAGCCAGCTGGGGCATCTTAGAGGGATCATTTCCTCTCCCTGAGGGGGCAGGGCCCGGCTAGAGTGTGGGTGGGGATTCCCTCCTGACTTCCAGAGAAGGGCAGGGGGTGCTCACTCGCTTCTGCCCACCCAAGCCCCCAGCAGACTTCCCTCAAGCATATCTCCTGTGCAATGGCGGGAGACACAGAAAACTCAGGTTCAGTCCCAGGTCAGGAAGACCCCCTGGAGGAGGGCTCAACAACCCACTTCAGAATTCTTGCCTGAGAAATCCCATGGACAGACGAGCCTGGTGGGCTATAAATCCATGGGGTCACAAAGAGTTGGACATGACTGAACAACTAGCCCAGCACAGCCCTCTGTACTGAGACAGTCTGTATGAAGCATATTAGTATGAAATTTAACAAAAGGGAAATAATAAATGGCAGTTGTGGTGGCATGGGAAATAGATGGGGAAACAGTGGAAACAGTGCCAAGCTATTTTTGGGGGGGCTCCAAAATCACTGCAGATGGTGACCACAGCCATGAAATTAAAAGATGCTTACTCCTTGGAAGGAAAATTATGACCAACCTAGATAGCATATTGAAAAGCAGAGACATTACTTTGCCAACAAAGGTCCGTTTAGTCAAGGCTATGGTTTTTTCTGTGGTCATGTATGGATGTGAGAGTTGGACTGTGAAGAAGGCTGAGCGCCGAAGAATTGATGCTTTTGGACTGTGGTGTTGGAGAAGACTCTTGAGAGTCCCTTGGACTGCAAGGAGATCCAACCAGTCCATTCTGAAGGAGATCAGCCCTGGGATTTCTTTGGAAGGAATGATGCTGAAGCTGAAATTCCAGTACTTTGGCCACCTCATGAGAAGAATTGACTCATTGGAAAAGACTCTGACGCTGGGAGGGATTGGAGGCAGGAGAAAAAGGGGACAATACAGGATGAGATGGCTGGATGGCATCACTGATGTGATGGATGTGAGTCTGAGTGAACTCTGAGAGTTGGTGGTGGACAGGGAGGCCTGGTGTGCTGCATTTCATGGGGTCACAAAGAGTCGGACACGACTGAGCGACTGAACTGAACTGAACTGATGGTGGCTGTGTGATCTTGGGCAGGTCATTTTACTTCTGTAAGTGTCCCTTTTTTAAAATCTCCAGAAATGGGACTGGTGACACTTCTCTTGACAGTCTTGTGAGAAGTCTTGGATACAGTAATGGGTATGGAGTGTCCTTCATAGATACCCAGTGCAGAACCAAGTATGGATTCTCGGTGATCCTCCTTGCTGGAAGGGAGCAGGGAGAGGGCTCAGGGATGACTTCAGTTAGACACATCTGCAGAGCCAGCAAGAACAAGGTGTAGAAAATCCACATCTCTGGTGGGGGAGGGAAACCGGTGAAGCAACAGGTGACGTCAACAGGTGTGCAGAGCATAGGCAGGTACGGGGCGTCTAAGGAGGCAGCATCTGGGGTCCAGGCAGGAGGGACCGGGGAGAAGAATGTGAGCGCTGTTGAGGCCGTGTACCCTCACAGGCCTGAGACAGGGATGTGATGAGGCCACGCTTCTAGAAGGGGTGGCGATGGGCTTTGCAGCTTAGCACAACTTTGTGGTTTCTCTCCCACTGTCTGCAGGGTGAAGAGTCCCAACTGGGTCAAGGTCCAGGCCAGCAGGCCCTGTTTCCTCCGAAGGTCCATTACAAAAACAGGCGAGAGTTCCTTCTGGAAAAGTGTCCTAAACAGGCAGGGGCTGCAGCGGGGCCCTGGGGGGCTGGTGAGGAAGAGGGCTCCAGCTAGGAAGGGGTAAGCAGGTGGAGTAAGCAAGCAGCAGGAGGACGCGGGCCGGGGACGGGGCAGGGCCCGGCTGGAGTGTGTGGGGGGATTCCCTCCTGATTTCCAGAGAAGGGCAGGGGGCTGCTCACTCGCTTCTGCCCACCCAGCGCCCCAGCAGACTTCCCGTAAGCACATCTCAGAGTCACGGCTACCCGGGCACCCACAGCCAGCGGGTGATGGGAGCCCTTTCCTAGGAAGCTGTCTGTTGTCCTCAGAGGCGGGAAAGTCACTTCCTGTGGCCCCAGCTGTATCCTGTAAGAAACCAGTCCCTGGCCCAACAGCCTCTCTCCCAACTGTAAACCGGAGGCGGCCTGGGGCGGATTCACTCGGAGCTCTTTCCTCAAGGAGGGTGGATTCCTGTCTTTGCAGCTTTTCCGTTTCCCCAGGTGACGATGACAGCTCAGCCGGAGCCCAGCGCCCCCAGAGTAAAGTCACCACGCAAGTCTGACCTCAGTGTTGCCATGGGAACACTAGGGATGCCACTGCTACCTGCGAGTGGTGGCAGGGAGGGCAAGTGGGAGGGGACGGCAGCTGATGATGCTCCTGGCTGCTGGGGTTGTGTGCCGCCAAACGAATGTTGTCAGATCTCAATCAAGTGGGTTGGGCAGTGGACGGGTGGGCAGGGGGCCTGCTGCTGGCTCCGTGGTGTGTGTCTGCGTGTTCAGGGCATGGGAGAGAGGTGTTTATGAGACCTCCCGGGGTGCTTCACTTTCCTCTCCCCCTGGACCCAGCTCATCCCTGTGCTCTTCATGGACCCACACTTGACATTCACAGACCTGGTTTCCATAGCAACCAGCTGTGACATCACAAGGAACCTATGGACCCTGTAGCAAGAGCGAAGAAAGCATGAACGCATGTTCAGGGCAAGAAAGAGTGCCTGCTTTCCCTCCTGCAGCCCCTCACAAGATAGGGGAAGTGGGCAAGATAGGGAAAGGGCACGAGATTCTGGTTAGGAAACCAAGTTTTCCTGTGAGTTACAAACCGACACCCCTTTGGAGATTTGAATGGAGTCTTTACAAAGTGGCTCCCTCCCTCTCATTCTCCTCTCTCGGCATCCCTTAGAAATTACATCTCATTTCCCTCAACTTTAAAATGAGGATAATAATATCATTCTTTATTAAAGACTTCTATGTGCTTCTTACTTGTCACCGTTTTTAAGCATCTCGTGTGAATTTCCTCCTTAACCTCATCACAACGCAGTCTATTAAATAGTATTTTCCTCTTAGTATTCCTCCTTTATGAGCAGAGAAAAATGAAACACAGCAAAAGAAATTGAATGCAGTCTGGTTGGAGAGCCCGCATTCACAGCCTCCCAGGCGCTCAGCGGCACCTCTATTTTCAGCCACACTGTGGCAAACAGTTTCACGCAGGCTTTGATTCACTTTGCACTGACAGCGTCTCGCCTCATGTGAGCACCAGGCATTTTTCTGTCTCTGCCCTAGAGCTTGTGCAGTGCCCAACATGGGATGCTGGCCCAGGAGTACGCTCAGCATGAGGATGTGTGGAAGGAAGCTGTCTTTCTCTGGGCCAGCTTCAACCAACGAGGCCCGGAGTTGACGGATGGCTGCTCCTTCCAGCTCGCCATCTGGCTGGCAAGCTGGAGGGCCCTTCAATACGCTGCTTTTGGAAGGTCCCAGCAGCGCTGAGCCCCAGTCACCCCCAGCAGTGACCTGGTGATGCTCCGCTACTTTAGACTTTCTGCTTTTCTTTTTCAGTCGGGGTTGTCCCTCATTTCTGCTCCCTGGGATCACCTCCAAAGTAAAATCTTTGGACACATATCCATTCATTGAGTTCTGTTTTGAGGGGACGCTAGGCTAAGACAGTTGGCCCTGTGGCATGCTGGACCAGATCACTTGGTGAGATGCGCTGAGCATTCCACTGCAGTGGGACTGGGCGGGGGTGGTATGACAAGCTGCCACACTGAACATCACAGACTTGAAGACAAGTCTGGGGCTGGCTGGCTACTGGTAACTGCTTTGGAAGCCTTAAGGAAAGAAAATGACAGGCTCAGGCCAATCAAGTATCAACTCGGCATATGGCAAACACCCAACCCCTCAATGGTACTGTTTAAAGACTCTCTCTTCCTGCAGCTGAAGGGAACCCTGTATTGATGATCAGGCTTGGGGGTGGGGGAGGGGGGCCTTGGAGAGGGCAGGGCTGCAAGGGAAACTAGTGCATGGTCTGGACAGGTCTCCAAAGCAAAGCAAAGCCAGAGCCCTACTCAGGAGAGAGGACACCCTGACACCTGAAATAGGGACCCTTGGGTGGGTGATTCTGAGAACCTTAGAGGCCCAGACTCCTCTGAAACTTGGAGCACTGAATCTCTACAACTCAGCAAAGCACTTCTTGGCCAGCTGAGGCAGAGGGGCAGGGCTGGGCTGCCTCCGTGAAAGATTGCCATGTCTCCCCACCCTGTCCCCTCTTCTGAGTCAGGCTTGATGGAGAAACCTCAGTCAGGGACAGGTCATGCGTATTCTCAAACAGAACACCAGGCCCCAAAGCTCGTCTCATTTCAAATGAGCTTGGGATTCAGATTCATCCAGTCTTGAGTGGACACACAACCTGGCAAGGTGGGGACCACCCCTGGGCTTGAGCTCAGCTGGGCCTGGGTTCCGTCCCACTGGGGCCCAGGCAACATGCTGCCTGGTCAGTCCCATTGGTGGTTGGGACTCAGGGAATCTTGTGGATCCAAAACCCATTACTGCTGACAGGGCAGGTATTTATGGTATGCCAGGCTCTGTGAAATGGGAGGCTGCAGCCATAAATAGCTCCTGTCTTTTCAAAGCACTTACAATCCAGTGGGGAACACAGACACATATAAACTAACAGTAAAAAAAAAAAAAAAGGACTGTTTTGAAATTTCGCTAAACACCAGGCTTTGTACTGAGCTCTTCAGGTGTGTGGTATTATAAGATCCTTTAAAGAACCCAGTGGGGGGAATTTCACCCCAGTTCACAAATGGGAGTGAGTGGTAGGGCTCAGAAGCATGTGCTCTGCCTCTGTCCACAGTTTGCTTGCATTCGGGGGTGTGACAGCCACAGCTGATGGATGTCCAAGATAAAAGGGTGGTCTTTCTGACCACGCTGGTCTGATGGGAAGGTCCAGGAATGTCTCCCAGAGGTGACAAGACAACCCACACACTTAAAGGGCAGAATAAGCGGGAACCATGGTTAGGTTTCTATCCAGCATCTGTAGTGGGGGCTTTGTTTCAGGATCAAGTTTTCAGAAATGGCTCAGTGCCACACAGATCAAAGCAAGAAGGAGTTCGTGCCCCACACACGAATGGTGAGAGGGCAGCCCTGCCCTTGGCAGCTGCCTGAGTTATTGTTCTTCAGTCGTTGTGTCTGACTCTTTGTGACCCCAGGGACTGCAACACGCCAGGCTTCCCTCTCCTCCATTATGTCCCAGAGTTTGCTCAAACTCATGTGCTGGGGGCCAGCACAAGGAGTCCTGCCTATGGCAAAGGTCATGAGGTTAAGGGGCCCGATAGGCAAAGGCGAGTGGGGCCTTAAGGGAGCCTCGCTGGATCTGCTTGTGCATCCAAGAGTCTTGTGCACCCCAAACCAGAGTCTGCCTACCTTACTGCATAATGCTTTCACAGGGGCTATCCCTGACCACCTGTCTCTGGAAAATTAACTTAGAGCTCCAGATAATAGTCTCTTGCATATAAAAGGAGTGTCTCAGGTCAAACCTCTCTGCTGGCAGACTAGCTTGTGGGACAGGATTATCCACACTCTTGCTACTACATACATGATTGTTTACAACCTCTCAACCATAAACAGCACAGAGAGTTTGGAGTATTTTGAAAGTCTTTGTTAGCATAGGATTTTTCTAAAGATGAAAATCATGTTGGTGAAGGGTTTCATTGCTGAGTTAATGATTGCCGCCAGGCCTCCATATCCTTAGGCACCTAGGAGTATGTTAATCAATGTAATTGGAATGTAGAAAAAGAAATATAGTAGTTTTGATGTTAGCAATACTAGACTTTTGAGTTAATGAATTTTCTCTTTGTTATAGATCACTGTACTCTTCTTTCTTTGTTATAAATCATTGTGTCTTTGCTATGTAAGAATGTAACTTTATCACTATCTTAAGACTAAATAGATCTTAAGGGGAAAAAGTTTTCTGATTGATTAACCTTTATCAATAGTAAGAAAGGAGGGGCCATAAAATGTTATCAGTCTCCAGACTAGAAGATACTGTGAACAAACATAAGGCCCTTATAAGAACAAAGATATGCTGAGAACACATTTATCTCTATGTACAACTAAAAGTATAAAAGTAGGCCTGGAAAATAAAGAAATGGACCAGTTTCTGGAAAGACTGGTTTCCCCCATGTCGTCTTTTTCATTTTCTGGCTGAATTCCCATCTGGAACGTGGAGGCTAGCCATGTCTACTTACTTGCCCTGGCTTCTAAGACCCTCGCAAGAGGGAGCCCAAGGCAAGGCACCCTCCACTATTCAAGCGGGCGCAGGTGGCCTACATAGACGGTGCAAACTCCTTGTCTTGGAGTTTTATTGGTTCTCCACGTAAACCAAGTTATTCAGCATCTTTTCTCCACTTATTTTCCTACTACACTATTTCTTTCTAATCTCTCTCTATATCTTTAATTAAGGAATTAATTCCTCAGACACTGATGCTGTCCCCACTTCAAATTCCCTGGATCCACTGGGGCTGGACCCTGGCACTCATGCTCGTCAAGTTAGTGATGCCATCCAACCATCTCATCCTCTGTCGTCCCCTTCTCCTCCTGCCTTCAATCTTTTCCAGCATCAGGGTCTTTTCAAAGGAGTCAACTTTTCACATCAGGTAACCAAAGATTTGGAGCTTTAGAGTCAGCATCAGTCCTTCCAGTGAGTGTTCAGTGTTGAATTTCTTTAGGATTGACTGGTTGGATCTCCTTGCAGCCCAAGGAACTCTCAAGAGTCTTATCCAACACCACAATTTGAAAGTATCACTTCTTTGGCACTCAGCTTTCTTTATGGTCCAAGTCTCAAAGCCTTACATGACTACTGGAAAAACCATACCTTTGACTATACTGATCTTTGTCAGCAAATTGATGTCTTTGCTTTTTAATATGCTGTCTGGGTTTGTCATAGCTTTGCTTCCAAGGAACAAGAGTCTTAATTTCACGGCTACAGTCAATGTCCACAATGATTTTGGAGCCCAAGAAAATAAAACCTATCACTACTTCTACTTTTCCCCCTTCTATTTGCCATGAAGTGATGGGACTGGATGCCATGATCTCAGTTTTTTGAATGTTGAATTTTAAGCCAGCTTTTTCACTCTTGTCTTTCACTCTCATCAAGAGGCTCTTCAGTTCCTCTTTGCTTTCTGTCTTAGGGTGGTATCACCTATCATCTGCATATCTGAGGCTGTTGATATTTCTCCTGGCAATCTTGATTCCAGCTTGTGATTCATCCAGCCCAGCATTTTGCATGATGTACTCTGCATATAGGTTAAATAAGCAGGGTGACAATATATAGTCTTGACATGCTCCTTTCCCAGTTTTGAAGAAGTCCGTTGTTCCATGTAAGGTCTTAACTATTGCTGCTTGACCTGCATACAGATTTCTCAGGAGACAGATAAGGTGACCTGGTATTCACATCTCTTTAAGAATTTTTCAGTTTGCTGTGATCCACACAGTCAAAGGCTTTAGCACAGACAATGTAGCAAATGTTTTTCTGGAATTCCCTTGCTTTCTCTATGATCCAGTGGATGTTGGCAATTTGATCTCTGGTTCCTCTGCCTTTTCTAAACCCAGCTTTTATATCTGGAAGTTCTCAGTTCACATACTGCTGAAGTCTAGCTTGAAGGATTGTATGCATAACCTTACTAGCATGTGAAATAAGCACAACTGTTCAGTAGTTTGAATATTCTTTGGGATTGGAATGAAAACTGACCTTTTCCAGCCCTGTGGCCACTGCTGAGTTTTCAGAATTTGCTGACATATTGTGTGCAGCACTTTAACAGCATCATCTTTTGGGATTTTAAATAGCTCAGATGGAATTCCATCACCTCCACTAGCTTTATTTGTAATAGCAGTTCCTAAGGCCCACTGCCTGGGTTACAGAGACCCACTTCTGCCCCCAGAGGAGACCAAACACTTCTGTTCCCAGATCTTCTCTTCCAGGTTTTCTGATGAATGAATCCTGGAGATGGGGACTCCTGGGTTGGGTGTTTTCTGGCCTGGATGGAGGCAAGGACATAGTGGTTGGGCTCCAGAGTTTTGAGATCAAGAAACCAGTTCATGCTGGGTTCAGTGACAAGGGGGACATCTTTATGAAATCCTAATGGAGTTTTCCAGATTGCCCATGCAAGACTGACAGGTAGGGCTGGGTCTGGGGAGACGAGAGCTGGGCTCAGAACTATGAAGAATGTCTCTCCCTCCTCATCTAGGTCCCCTCTGCCAGCTGGCCTTGTTCCTATCCCTCTTGGCCAAGAGCAGTTTCCATTCCTCAGAGGCCACGTCTGCCTGGAGCAACTGGGGCCCCTCTTCTGGCTCCATCCCAGCCCCACAGAGAGACCAACCTGCTGTGTCCCTCTCCTGCCTGTCCTAAATCCCAGTATTCAAGAGCAGGAACAACTGGCCCAGATGGGGGTCACAGGTCCACCTTGAGTCTAATTACCCCTAGCTAGGGTGGAGTCACACAGTACCACCCCACACCCTCCCTTGGGGAGGTGGACAGAGGAGTTGCTATAGAAAGGAGGGGTTTTCTCCTCCTAGGCTCTGCAGACCTTCCCAGGAGTGGCTGAGACCAGGGACCTACCTCTGCATCCACCTCCTACCTGCTCCCCTTTCCCCGCCCCAACCCTGGTCAAATGTCCATAAAGACCCTTTTTAAAAAATATTCCACCAGCCCTAGATCTCAGGCAATGTGTAATTCATCAACTAAAGCCTAGCCCATCAATGGAATTAATACTTTCACCCTTCTCTTTATCATTAGTACTGTCTAGCATTATTGAAGCCTTCCTATGGTTCAGGTACTGGGTGTAGCCCTTTACACATTGCTTCTTTTAACCGTCACAGCAACACCGTGAAGCAGATACCATAATTATCCTCACTTTATGGAATTAGAAGCTGAGGCCCAGAAAGGTGAAGCAACCCGCTGACCATCCCTGTGGGTTGGCAGGGCTGGCATTGAAGCCCTCTGAACCAGTGGGCTCAGCTCTACGCTGGAGGCTGCCGGACACAGAGCTGTGGGGTTCTGCTCAGTTAGCGAGGCTTTTCCGGACACAACAAAGTCACGGACAGGACTGACTGCGTGCTGGCCAGAAGAGATCACAAGTGGAGCTCAAAGAGGTCCTGATCAATGAGGAAAGGTTTCCTGGAAGATGGAACGTGAGTTTCAGAGGACAACTGAGACTAGGGCAGTGGAACAGAGGCATTTGAGAGACAGACCTGCATGGGGCGGGCCCACGTGAGGAGGGCTGGGAGGTGCCAGGCTGGCTGCAGAGCAGCCTCAAGCGCAGACCCTGGGGCAGGTGGGCAGGCCCCGGGCTCCAGCCAGCTCTGCTTCCAGATGCGCCCCTGCTGCCCAGTGCAGCTAAGCGGGCATGGCTGTGGCTAGCATTTGTTAAACTGTAAGTAAAGGTGACCCAGAGTGAGAGGAAGGTGGTACAAGCTACGGCTGAGTGAGACCAAGTCCTCTCACAGGTCCTTTATTTGGGTCATGTCCCTGCAGTGTCTCTTCAGGTGGATCCGCACAAGTCAGTAATGTCGACAAGGCTCACTCCTCCTCTTTCCCAGATGATGAAACCAAAGCGCAGAGAGGTGAAGCAAGTTGTCACAGAGGAAGTGGGGGCCCAAACTCCATGCCCTTTATTACAAATCCAGGCTTCCAACTAGGAGGATATGGCATCCGGTCCCATCACTTCATGGCAAATAGATGGGGAGACAAATGACAGACTTCATTTTTTTGGACTCTCAAATCAATGCAGATGGTGACTGCAGTCATGAAATTAAAAGACGCTTGCTCCTTGGAAGAAAAGCTATGACAAACCTAGACAGTGTACTAAAAAGCAGAGATATTACTTTGCCAACAAAGGTCCATATAGTCAAAGCCATGGTTTTTCCATGTATGGATGTGAGAGTTGGACCCTAAAGAAGGCTGAGTACCGAAGAATTGATGCTTTTGAACTGTGGTGTTGGAGAAGACTCTTGAGAGTCCCTTGGACTGTAAGGAGATCCAACCAGTCCATCCTAAAGGAAATCAGTCCTGAATATTCATTGGAAGGACTGATGCTGAAGCTGACACTCCGGTACTTTGGCCACCTGATGCGAAGAACTGACTCAATGGAAAAGACCCTATTGCTGGGAAGGACTGAGGGCAGGAGGAGAAGGGGATGACAGAGAATAAGATAGTTGGATGGCATCACAGACTCAATGAGCACGAGTTTGGGCAAACTCCAGGAGACGGTGAAGGACGGGGAAGCTGGCCTGCTGCAGTCCATGGGGTCGCCAAGAGTTGGACAGGACTGAGCGCCTGAACCACAGCAGCAACAAGCAGGAGGAGGTTTGAGGAAACCTGGGGACGGTGTCCCAGTGTCTAAGCAAACCATGAACTGCTGAACCATTGACATTTAGCGGCAGAGGGAAGTGTTCCGGACCCACAGCAACCAGGGTTTGAATTTTAGCTTTGCCACTTCCTAGGCGATCCTGGCTAGTCGCTTATCTTCCCTGTGAGGACAACGGCTGGGCCTCCAAGGGTCCTTGTGAGCATTAAGGGAGTCGATCCACACACACGATGCACTCAGTAGAGGTAAACTATACTTATGACCATCACAAGTTGATTAAGCTTTGGGCCTTGCTCTTCTCAGCTATGAGATGGAGGTAAATGTTCCAAAGGGATCCTAAACACGACAGGTGGGAAGACAAACAAGACAGCACACCCAGGTCCCATCCCGTGTCTGGCTGAAGGCACGTGTCTTCCATCCCCCTGCAATCCTCCGTTGTGACAGACTTACTCTTCTAGTAAGAAGGCTGAGTACCGAAGAATTGATGCTTTTGAACTGTGGTGTTGGAGAAGACTCTTGAGAGTCCCTTGGACTGTAAGGAGATCCAACCAGTCCATCCTAAAGGAAATCAGTCCT
The DNA here is from genome assembly GCA_006408675.1 of Madoqua kirkii. Taxonomy (NCBI): domain Eukaryota; kingdom Metazoa; phylum Chordata; class Mammalia; order Artiodactyla; family Bovidae; genus Madoqua; species Madoqua kirkii. The sequence continues at coordinate 62,140 of SJYC01132416.1, forward strand.
GAATATTCATTGGAAGGACTGATGCTGAAGCTGACACTCCGGTACTTTGGCCACCTGATGCGAAGAACTGACTCAATGGAAAAGACCCTATTGCTGGGAAGGACTGAGGGCAGGAGGAGAAGGGGATACAGAGAATAAGATAGTTGGATGGCATCACAGACTCAATGAGCACGAGTTTGGGCAAACTCCAGGAGACGGTGAAGGACGGGGAAGCTGGCCTGCTGCAGTCCATGGGGTCGCCAAGAGTTGGACAGGACTGAGCGCCTGAACCACAGCAGCAACAAGCAGGAGGAGGTTTGAGGAAACCTGGGGACGGTGTCCCAGTGTCTAAGCAAACCATGAACTGCTGAACCATTGACATTTAGCGGCAGAGGGAAGTGTTCCGGACCCACAGCAACCAGGGTTTGAATTTTAGCTTTGCCACTTCCTAGGCGATCCTGGCTAGTCGCTTATCTTCCCTGTGAGGACAACGGCTGGGCCTCCAAGGGTCCTTGTGAGCATTAAGGGAGTCGATCCACACACACGATGCACTCAGTAGAGGTAAACTATACTTATGACCATCACAAGTTGATTAAGCTTTGGGCCTTGCTCTTCTCAGCTATGAGATGGAGGTAAATGTTCCAAAGGGATCCTAAACACGACAGGTGGGAAGACAAACAAGACAGCACACCCAGGTCCCATCCCGTGTCTGGCTGAAGGCACGTGTCTTCCATCCCCCTGCAATCCTCCGTTGTGACAGACTTACTCTTCTAGCATACACGACACGCCTCCCGAAGAAAAGCACCACTTGAGAACTTGAACTCGGACCTGAGCCGAGGAGGCTTGACGCGTGTTCCCGCCCGACTTGGTGAGAAAGGCTGTGTGGACGCCAGGGTGAAACGGCCTGAGTGGGTGCGCGGGTACCAGAGGGATCATGCTGGACTCAGCTTCCCTCGGGGCCTGGGATGCAGGGGCTGGGGCAGGGGCTCCAGCTGAGAATTTGGGCGGTTGGGGTGCTTCTGCCCAGAGAGCTTTTTGGTTGGGGGTGGGCTGGCCAGGGATAGGGGAGAAAATTTTGGGTGCAAGGCAAGGACAATGTCCTCTCCCCGAGACTGAGCCACAGATCTGAGCTCCCTTTTTCTTTTCCTTTTAAAACTACCAACTTACTAATTTCAGGCACTGTACCAAGCAGTTTATCTGAATCACAGCCACAGCTCTCTGTGCAGCCTCGGGCAAGTCACTTAACCTCTCTGAGCTTCAGCCTCCTCATCTGCTGCTGCCGCTGTTGCTTACTCGCTCAGTCGTGTCCAACCCTTTGCGACTGCAGCCTGCCAGGCTCCTCTGTCCGTGGCATTTTCCAGGCAAGAATACTGGAGTGGGTTGTCATTTTCTTCTCCAGAGGACCTTCCCAATGCAGCAATCGAACTCACGTCTCCTGGACTGGCATGCAGATTTTTCACTGCTGAGCCACCAGGAGAGTCCTCCTCATCCGTGAAATGGGCTTAATATGATGTCTGCCTCCTAGGGTTGTGATGAGGGTTAAATGACTTCATACATATGGTCTCAGTGATCAGATTTTGGTGTTTTTAAGTACATTCCTCAATTTAATCTTCATAATGATCTTGAAAGATTAAAACAATTGTCTTCTTTCTCACCTTACCCCAGTTTTTTAATTTGATGTGTTTTGTTTTGTTGGGGAGAGGGAAATGAAAATTGAGAGGTTGAATTTGTGGCTCCTGAGTGTTGACTGGACTGCGGACCAGCACATGGTGGACGTGTGATAAAAAAGCTCCCCAGGGAGTCCAGGATGGGCCTGAGGACACGAGATGTGTTTGCAGTTGGGTGCAGCATCCCAGGTGGTCTGGAAGTGAGAAGCTGGACTAGATGATCTGGTAAAGGCCACACAAGGGTGGGATTTGACTGTTGCAGTGGCATCATTTTCACAAAGAACGCTTCCACTGGTGGGTGGATTCTAACGCACTCTCCAAGGCTCCTTGGGGCTTGGGAGGAGTGGGGACTGGGGGTGTGGTTCTAGCCTGGCCCTCTCTCTCTGAGGAGGAGGGCTGCAAGGGGCTGTCTGGAGCAAGATCTTCTAAGCAGCCTTTTGCAGGCCACCCTGCCCCCATCATGGCTTCCTTTCCCAAAGCCACTCAAGCTATTTCATCCTCTCTTGTGCATTCTGGAAGGTCTCACAAGGATCAGGGACCTGGCGCCCTTTGGCTCCATGAAGACTTCCTTTCCAGGACCCCGTCTCTACCCTCTGGTGCCACTAGGCATGTGGAGAGCCTTGGGCAAACTTCAGGAGCTGCCGAAGCATTTGGTTCTTTTGCTCATTTTATTAATAAATGTGCACTGATGTCAACAACATGGAGACTGGTGCCTGGGAACAGGAATGTGAGCTTGCTCTGGGGAGCTTTCTGGCTGGATCCCGGTGGCAGGAGTGACAGACAGGAATCGGGGCGGGGTGGGGAGAGGGGAGGCAGGCAGTCTGATAGGCCAGTTTAGGGCAACTGGGGGCATCCAAGGACCGCTGGAGTTTGTGAAGACCTTTTTGGGAAAAGGAGAGCTTGGAGGGACCTGATGGGAAGGAGCCTGGTGCCCTGACTCTCCAGCCAGAGGACCTGGAGCTGCTTGGGGCTGGAAGCCTGGCTTAGCCCAGCTGCAGGCAGCTGGACACATCTTTCTCCGGGTGTGCTGGACTCTGGGTGTGTGATGAGGCGCGGGGGAGATGGCAGCAGTGTTGTAACTGCGGAGGAGCTTAAGCCCCGAAGGCACGAGAAAGGCAGGGAGGCAAATTCCCCAGAGGGGCTACTGGCCTGATGCTGGGCTCCGGGAGGGAGGCAGGGATGTGGAAGGAAGGGCCTGGGGCCTGACACACAGCAGACCCTCCGTACTCACAGCGCAGCATCACCAGCACCTTCCCAGGATGCTATAAACAGACAGTCAGCCCTGGCGTGGCTGATAAGGTCAGGCCAGAGAAGTGGGTCTTGGTATAGAGGTAGCCAGCAGGCAAACCTCACAGGGGCAAGCGCCCAGTCTCCAGGGCTCCAGCCCCATGCACAACCATCAGAAGCACCCTCTCCTTCAGCCAGGGTATGTGTTCACTTCTATTACTGGCCAGTGAATAAATAAGCAGAAAGACTTGCCAGGATCTGCCGTTTACCCTTTAAGGGAATGAACTTCTGTTTCATCTAGGGAGTTAAAAAAAAAAAAAATCCCTTCCAGATGAAATCCTCACATCACAGTCCAGGGGTGTCCATCAAGCTTGCTCATGTCCCTGACACAGCAAAAAGTTTTGATCACACCTACTGAATATCTCTCTTCATTTATAAGTAATAATCATGCATTACTATACTCATGTTGGCTGAATGTTATTGAATAGGCACAAAAATATAAATTGAAAGTGCAGATTAAATTAAATCAATTAAATCAGATTACAATATTTTTAATGTTTTAATAAGTGTGACTGGTTTTATGCCATCATTCGCTAAGATCACAAACCAAAAATCTACATTTAAAGTTGCAATCCATGGCTCAGTGGGTAAAGACTCATCCTGCAATGCAGGAGATGTAGGAGCCGCAGGTTTGATCCCTGGGTGGGGAAGATCCCCTGGAGAAGGAAATGGCAACCCACTCCAGTATTCTTGCCTGGAAAACCCTATGGACAGAGGAGCCTGGTGGGCTACAGTCCACGGGGTCGGACACAACTAAGCCCACAGGTGCAGACATAGTGCTGGATATAAATTCTTATTGCAAATTGTCTTCCCACTCATATCTGAACTTTGGGGACCACTCTCTTATTAGATCCAGTTGGATCATCCCGATGTTTGCTCCTCTGTGGTTGTCAGAGTGGATGAGGGAGGCAAAGGGCCCACACCAGGCCTCATTCTGGATTTGAGAGCTTGCATTATATTCAAGGTTTCTTACATTTTTTTGTTCTTCCTTTACGCTTTCAAGTCCTCTTTCCACTTGGTGAAAAATCAGTCAGAGAGTATTCTAATCTAGAGATTTGCTAAACCAGTCTCCAATGAAGAGAAAATTCTTCAAAATGCAGACAGCAAAGAAAAAGACCGGGCTGCCAGCCCAATCTTTTCTGCAGTAACATTTGACATAGAGACCAAATATGGACATCAGCATGAATCCATAAATACTGGTAAAACGAAATTCTCCTCCCGCCCCTTTTTGGATTAAATGGAAATAGAAGTATCAGTTTTGAATATCCCTTTCTCCTCAGTGAACTCCCCTGCACATCTCCCTGGGGTGTTTGCACCCCACTTTGGAGACCTCTGTGTCAGATTCCTAGCCGTCACAAACAGGAGCCAGCGGGAGCTCAGGAATATGCGGGAAATGTAGGTTTGGTCAAGTCACTGCTTCTTCCTTGCTTCTCACGGCTGCCCAGGGGTCTTGGGGAGAAAGTAAAACTTAACCAGATCTGGCTGCTTTTCCCACCTCACCCATGGCCCCGCTTCCGGATTCTGTCTCAGTTGGCCTCCATCGTGAGGGCCTCCTGGAGTCCCTTCACCCCGTCACCTACCCCTGCGGAACACAACAGGTGGCTGGCTCCCTCTCACCCTTCAGGTCTCAGTTCTAAGATCACACCTTTAAGAGGCCAGGGTCAACCCCTCACCTAGAGATTTTAACCATCCCTCCCCTCTGCAAGTATCCTCTGTCTCTGCGCTCCTTCACCACCTCCAGAGCACCCATCACGTTTTGTCACTATGCAAATCCGTTGGCAGACTTTGCTGTCTCCTCTACCAGAGGATAAACTTAGGGGACCACGGGGGAGGCCCCGGGTTCACCTTTTTCACTGCTGTGTTTCGGAGCCCACCATGGTCCCTGCCACACTGTAGGGGCTCACTAAGCGAATGAATAATGAAATGAATGAATCTGGTCTGGGTGGATCTACAAAGGTTCTCTGGATCAGGCTCGTCTCTTGGCTACTGCCAGAAGCTCCACAATATGGGAACCAGCTCCCCATCTCTGGCCTCAGGCCTCTCCAGCCTTGCTTACATCAGGGAGGCCAGATGTTCCCGGACCTGTCCACGGGGCTCAGAGAAAGCTTGGAGCAGCTCTCCAGGGCTGGCAGAGGCTCTGAAGAGCGAGATGTCAGCTGCCCTCCTGCGAGGGCCGAGAAACCAGAGTATCAGAGAAGGGGCAGGGTTGTGGCTAAAGACACACAGCAGCGTTGGGACGGGAGCACTTCCAGGTGAAGAGATAGTTGGCATTTCCTTGGCGCAAAGGACTGGGGCACTCGAGAAGTGTGTGGTCATGGAGGACAGTGGTGTCATCGCCTGGGTGGGGCCCTACAAGGGACAGGGTTTAAAGCCTGACATTGCCCTCCCTGGGGACTGGTGTCTGTGCTCACGTGACCCTCCTGGGACCCTCGTGGGATATCCCTACAGCCTGGTCAGGGAGGCACAGATGAGGGGCAGAGAGGGGTCTAGGCTCACGCAGGCTGTCAACAGTGGAGCCAAGACCACACCTGGGCTTCTCCGCAGGCACAAGGTGACGGCCCTTCCCCTCCCCACCTCCAGCTTCTCTTTCTGAGCCAGCACAGTGGGTTCCATCTCCCTGGGGCCTGCTTTTCCTCGGCACACAGGGGTGGGACAGTCGCCAGCCTCATCTGGGTACCGCTCCACCGGCACCCACCCCAGCTTCCCTGCTCAGCGCTTGCCTCTGAAAAGGAAGGAAACCTGACCCTCTAGGAAACCTTGGGGAGAAAACAGAAAATTTCTCTTTTCAAGAAGGAGACCCCAAAGGACTCTGTTTCACCCGATTCCTTGTTAGCATCTGGGACAGTGAAGCTCGCATATATTTTAAAGAAAACTTGAAGCCCACAAGGTAGAACGTGGTGGGAGCCATTTGTAAACATCGTTCCCTCTTTGGGTATCAGTTGCTCCTTTACCATGAAGGGAAATGGCCTTTATCACCCAAAGCTAACAGCACGGGCCTCCATGTCAGATATCTAGGCTCCAAGGAACGTTCTCAAAAGTGGAAGCTGGATTTGGATCTGGAAAGATTTGCAGGAGGAAAAGTTCGAGCAAACACACAGATGGGCAGGCCAGGGCCAGGTCTGAGGAGGCGGCCAGGGCCTGATCCCAGGGTAGGGAGGAGGGCAGAGGGAGGGGGATGAGGAGGCCGTCGGAAGGGAAAAGGGAGGTGTAACAGGAAGAGCCTCAAATCCTGGCCCTGGGTTCCACCCCTGGCTCTGCCGCTGACTTGCTGGGGGATGGGGTGGGGTCTCTGCCCCTTTCCAGGCCTCAGTTTCCCAACTGGCAAAACCAGCTGGGACGGGTTTAGTTGCCAAGCCCTGTTGGACTCTTCGAGACCCTGTGGACTGCAGCACATCAGGCGTCCCTGTCCTTCACCATCTCCTGCCCAAACTCATGTCCACGGCATCAGTGATGCCATCCAACCATCTCCTCCTCTGTTGACCCCTTCTCCTTCTGCCTTCAATCTTTCCCAGCATCGGGGTCTTTTCCAACGAATTATCTGATTGTATCAGGTGGCCAAAGTGTCAGAGCTTAGCTTCAGCATCAGTCCTTCCAGTGAGTATGCAGGTGGATTTCCTTTAAGATGGACTGGTTGGATCTCACTTAGACGAAGTGAGCCCTAAGCTGCCTGGGCCAGAGGTGGCTCTGAGAGCCCCTCCCCTCCCCTCCTGCTCTGTCCTGGCTCCACTTCTCAGGCCTCTCCCAGCAGCAGCTTGTCCTGGGCCCCCGCTAATCTCCTTAAACCCACATCTTCCTGGCTGCGGTCGTCATGAATGGCCTGTGGAAGCCTCCTCTCCCTGGAAGAGAGGACTTTGTGACTTGGCAGGAGCGAGGGCGGCAGGCTGGGCCTCTGCCCGCCCCCTCACCCACCAGCAGCCCCCTGGCCATCTGTTCTTCAGGCTGGGTCCCAGCAGAAAGGCCATTCAGCGCTCCCTGCCTCTCCCGCCCCGGCCCAGGCCTGAGCAGATGGTCAGCTGCCACCCCTCTCTGGAGGCGGGGGAAGCCTTGAGGCCCAGCTGGAAGCAGGGGTTGGTGGGGTCTGCCCCCTTTTTTAGAAGTGGTCAAGACCCGCCAGGTCCTGGGCCCCAAACTCACTGAGCCTCTGTGCCAGACTCACGCCCTTTTCACCTCGCACTGCCCAGGCAGCCCCACCTCTGAGCACTGAGAGAGGCACCGTGAGGGTGTGAACACCCTTCAGACACGCCTGGCCCCGGGCCAGTCCCCTGAGCTCGCACAACAGAAGCCAACCACCCGCTGAGGCCACACAGTTCCTCGGAAGTTAAGCCAACAGGAACTTGAATCTCTGGCTCCTGGTGAGCGCTCACCGCCTCACGGCTGCGGTCCTCAGTCTGCCTGGGCCTCAGGGTGACTTGGGGTGGCTAGGTTCTGACCCGGAAGGTCTAGGGAGGGCCCTGTGAGTCTGCATTCTTTTCATCGGGGGGGTCAGCCGTGCTGGGTCTTCATTGGTGTGGGTGGCCTTTCTCTAGCTGAGGCGAGTGGGGCTGCTCTCCCTCGCGGTGCTTCCCTTGGTTGCAGAGGACAGGCTCTAGGGCGTGAGGGCCTCACTGGCTGTGGTGCACGGGTTTAGCTGCCCTGAAGCACATGAGAGCTTCCTGGACCAAGGATCGAACCTGTGTCCCCTGCATTGAATTCTTAACCACTGGGCCACCCGGGGAGTCCAGAATCTGCACTCCTGGTAAACCTTCCAGTGATTCCCTGCAGGCCTCACAGGCGCAGCCTTCCTTGCTGTCCTCTCTGTTTATTTTTAGCCTGAATGGCAGTTAAAGTTTTGTGACACAGGCAAGTCACCATTCCCAATTCACAGGGAAAGAAACCGCGGCCCCCAAAGACAGGTGATTTCACAAAGTAAACCTCACACAGGAAGGTCCTGCCAGAGGCTGGTCTGGTACCGATACTGCTGGCTCCTTAGTTAGTGGTTCTTGGACCCAGAGGAGAGCAGGGATGGCCCTGAGACCCTCCTGCCACTTCTCCCCTCCCTACACTTACAGCAAGTCCTGAAAAGATGATGGCATCTCCCTCTATCCCCAGGGAAACTCTAAATAAAACATTAAACTCTAAAGTAATTGTAAGGAAATCCCATGATGACAATAGTACCTTGCATTTAAAATATATTATTAAATCCTTTAAAAACACCTCCCCTCATTTTGTGGCCCTCCTTCTATGGCGCCCAGAGCCATATCCACTTCTAAGAGAGAACTCATTGTCCCAGGGGCCCTTTCCAACCTGGGGGTCGGAGTGAGGGCCCAGCCTGCCACTGAGAGCTGCCCTCTCTTCACTGAGCCTAGTCCTCCCCCTCCCTCCTCCAGTTCCACCCAATTTCCTGCCCACAAAGCTGGAATCCACTCGACATTGATCTCAGATGGGCCCTGGCAAGGCAGACTCTCATTGGTGGGTTCTTGAAATATCTGCCTCTCATCTCCCTTCATCAGCCTTTTCTTCCTGCGGGGGCCCTGAGGGAAGGTCCAGGCTCCCTCCTCACCCCTTCGGGGAAGGGGCTCCTCCTTAATCATCTTCAGAGAGGAGAGAGAGGGCAGCCCTCCCAGGGATGGGGACCCCTGAAGCTGCCCTCTTTTGGGACCACTGGTGTTAGCTGGTTGGAGAATGGAGAAACTGAGAGGGACTTTGGGGGGCTAAGAAAGGCATGCCGTGTGCCCTTGAATAGGCTCTCTGAACCTTACTAAACTAAAATAGGAACTATATTCTAATCCTACTTACACTGTTATCCAAAGGTGGAAGGAGATAGTACAAATAGACACACACACACACAAGGCAGTAAGCACAGAGCCTGACTCACATTCAGCATTCAACACGCTGCCCTATTACTGCGGTGGGCTAGAGTGACATCAGAAGAGCACTGCAGAAGGAGTCAGGCGCCTGCACTCTGACCTGGGCTCCGCCACGAATGGGTGAGCCGTTCTGAACAATTCCCACAGCCTTCCTGGGCCTCAGTTTGCCCACCTGTAAAATGAGAGCGTGGGGCCAAAGAGGTGTCCAGCCCCTTCCAGGGCTGGCTCTCCATCACTGCACCACTGTCCATAGCTCCCATTCACCCTTCCCTGCTCAGTGAAATGTCACCGTTTCCAGGAAGCCTTTCCCAAGAGTCCTAACTCAGGAGCCTTCCGGCAGCCCCGACCCCAGCACCGCATTCCTCCCGCTGGCCCGGGTAAGCGGATCACGTCCCCTGAAGAGTCCCATACCGGCTGTGCGCGCCACCTTGACCTCTGACCCTCAGCCTCAAGGAGAGTCATGAGATGGAGCAACCCCTTGTCCCTCCCTTTGGCCGGTATTCCCTCCGCTCCACAGGTGCAGATACAGGGGTCGGGCTATTAAACAGCCCAAGTGGCAGGACTCAGGGAGCCCGGGAGACCCAGGGCCTCCCGCTGGTGTGCGGTGGGGACTCAGGGCGCTGGCAGTCATTACAGGAGCAATTACTCCTCAAATTGGGTGTTTTTCACTGTTGACGCCACCGCTGCCAAATGGGATTTCTTTTTTTCTTTTCAGTTTGCATTCTCCAGGGCGGGGGAGGGACCGAGTGTGAAGCAAGGCAGAAGGAAAAGAAAGAGAAAGCTGGACTAAGCAGAGAGGTCAGGGGGGCTGAGCACCGCCCTGGTGGGGCAGGCTGGGGGGAGTCGTTCAAAAGCTCCCTGCACACACTGGAGGTCAGGCCCCTGGGACTCCAAGGGCCACACTCTGGGCCAGGGAGCTGGATGTGTGCTGGAGGGGACTGCTGAGACTAAGACCACCCTTGCTCTCACGGACATCCCCCCGCCCCCGACACATACCCCTACACTCCTCAGACACCCACTACGCGCCGACCCCGGGCTAGGCACACAGGTACGGCAGTGACCTGGGCCTCAGCCGGCCCTGGGCACTCCGAACCTAACTCTCAAGTCCGTCAGGGGGTTTAGAGGAAGTTGCCGGGGTCACCTGCACTCTAACCTGGGCTCCCCCACGAATGGGCAAGCCGTTCTGAGCAATTCCCTCAGCCTTCCTGGGCCTCCGTTTGCCCACCTGTAAAACGAGAGCGTGGGGCCAGAAGGTCTCCAGCCCCTTCCAGGGCTGGCTCTCCATCCCTGCACCACTGTCCATAGCTCCCATCCGTCCTTCCCGGCTCAGCGAAATGTCACCGTTTCTGGGAAGCCTTTCCCAAGAGCCCTAACTCACGAGCCTTTCCAGCAGCCCCAGGCCCGGTTTGGGGAGGTTTGGCAGCCCAACCTGGGACTAGAGTATGGGAGATGCAGGTGAGTGGCCAGGAAAGAATTCCAAGAGTTAAGTGAGCTGAGCTAAGAGAGGCATGAACAAGAGCCGCTAGGTGAAGACTGGGCGTGGTGGGGGAAGAGCATTCCCGCGGAGGGAACACACACAGGATGGATCCAGACGGCAGGACCTGGAAGAGGGCAACCGGGAGTAGCATCTGCTTAGATGTCTCCTCCATCATTCTCTGTGGCAAAAATCACTTGTTCCATGTATGTATATTCTCATATCCTTTTTAGCTCTAACATTAGAAGTTAATTTAAAAATCTCGAAAAATGAAGTGACAGGGCCTTTACCGTTGGGCTGTTGGGTTCAGTTGCTCAGTCATGTCTGACTCTTCGTGACCCCATGAATCGCAGCACGCCAGGCCTCCTTGTCTATCACCATCTCCCGGAGTTCACTCAGATTCATGTCCATCGAGTCCGTGATGCCATCCAGCCATCTTATCCTCTGTCACTTCCCTTCTTCTCCTGTCCCCAATCCCTCCCAGCATCAGAGTCTTTTCCAGTGAGTCAACTCTTCTCATGAGGTGGCCAAAGTACTGGAGTTTCAGCTTCAGCATCATTCCTTCCAAAGAAATCCCAGGGCTGATCTCCTTCAGAATGGACTGGTTGGATCTCCTTGCAGTCCAAGGGACTCTCAAGAGTCTTCTCCAACACCACAGTTCAAAAGCATCAATTCTTCAGCGCTCAGCCTTCTTCACAGTCCAACTCTTGCATCCATACATGACTACAGGAAAAACCATAGCCTTGACTAGACGGACCTTAGTCACCAAAGTAATGTCTCTGCTTTTGAATATACTATCTAGGTTGGTCATAACTTTTCTTTCAAGGAGCAAGCGTCTTTTAATTTCATGGCTGCAGTCACCATCTGCAGTGATTTTGGAGCCCCCCCAAAATAAAGTCTGACACTGTTTGCACTGTTACCCCATCTATATCCCATGAAATGATGAGACCGGATGCCATGATCTTTGTTTTCTGAATGTTGAGCTTTAAGCCAACTTTTCGCTTTCCTCTTTCACTTTCATCAAGAGGCTCTTTAGTTCTTCTTCACTTTCTGCCATAAGGGTGGTATCATCTGCATATCTGAGGTTATTGATATTTCTCCCAGCAGTCCTGATTCCAGCTTGTGTTTCTTCCAGTCCAGCGTTTCTCATGATGTACTCTGCATATAAATTAAATAAACAGATAATCGGGCTGTTGGATACTGCTGCATATAGGCTGTGCAACGCAACATTCCCGGTGCGGATAGGGTTGCTATCTGGCGCTTCTGCTCTACACTATTATTTATTATTAACTATTCTCAATCCCTCTATCAATCTCCCCACCTCCTTCTCTTATGTAATATGTACAGAATAAGGTGCTAGGAATACAATGGTGAGTGAAACAAATCAAGTTTCTACTGGCAAGGAGGGTATATTTATTGGAGGCAGATAAAAGAAACAGATACATTTAAAAATGGAAAGGTAATCTTAGATGGTGACACCCGCTGTAAGGGCAGAGGACAGATGAACCAGTTGAGTGATAGGGGTCAACTGCAATATGGTGACTGAGTAGGCTTTTTGAGATGACCTTTCAGTTGACACCAGGATTGAAAGAGAGAGAAGCTGCCATGGGAAGGCCTAATGGGAACAGCATTCCAAGCAGAGGGAACAGCATGTACCAAGGGCCCAAAGTAGAAATAAGTTCAGTGGATATAAGAACTGGGAAGGTGGTTGGAGAATTTCCTGGGGGTCCAGTGGTTAGGACTTTGGCACGTTCCCTGCTGAGGGCCGGAGTTCAGTCCCTGGTCAGGGAGCTAAGACCTTGCAAGCTGCACTGTGCCGCCAAAAAGAAAGACAGAACTGGGAAGGTGGGCACCGTGTGGCTGGTGCAAGGGGATGAGAGGAGGGCGGCAGAGGACGGAGGGCCAAGATGCTACCATGATGAGTCCGGAGTTTACCCGAAGCAGCAGAGGGAGCCGTGCTTCATCTTCTCCAATCCACTTTCTCAAAGCTCTCTTGGACTGCTGAGTGGATGGCAAGTTGGAGAAGGCAAAGCCACATGCTAGAGGACAGACAGCAACTGAGGCGAGAGATGACAGTGACTCGGGTTACAGCTGGGGAGACAGGGTAGGCGCTGGCAGCTGCAGTGAGGCAACGTAGAGACGGGCCTCTCACTGCTCTGAGTAATTAACACCACCCGCCACAATAAGGTGGCTCATGAGCACAAAGCACCTTCCCGGCTCTTTTCTCACCTTGTGGCATGGACAGGGCCCTTGCAATAGGCCCATTTTTCAGCTGTGTAGACTGAGGCTCAGAGAAATGAAAAGTCCTGCTCTTCAAATCCTAATGGCCTGGAGGGGACCCCCAGGAACTCTCTCCCTGCCCCCAGGACCCCACTGATGCCTCCTCTCCCACAGCCCTGCCTGGGGCCGGTGTCCTTCCCCACCTCTGGAGTGCAGCAGCCAGGCAGAGTGGGCCACTGTTTACTGCCTTGGGCTGAAAATATATTTTAGCAATTGGCAAAACACAAGGCGCAGCAGCTCAACACGCTTAGATTGGCAAACGCACACTGTGCCCTTCTCTTAATACAAGGATATAAAACAATAATTTATTCTTACTCAGAAACCAGAACACTTCCTTCTGCCAAAGTGTTCCTGCAGCCCCTTCCTTCGGCCACACCCCAACAGAGGGGCTCCCAGAATGCCCCCAGGGTGAGGGGGAGGGGCAAATCTTGGGAGCTAGAGTGGAGGGGCACACACATTATTGAGCACCTGCTGTATGCTCGGCCTTCAGTATTTCTCATCTAAGTGCCAAAATAATCCTGTAAAAGGGAGATTAGGAACACAGGAGTCATCGAGACTAGGGTTCGAAGCCAGGCTGTGTCCCTTACCAGCTGGGGATTTGGGGGAGTTTACTTATCTACGTGGGCCTCCCAGGTGGCGCTAATGGTAAAGAACCCGCCTGCCAATGCAGGAGCCGCTGTTCAATCCCTGGGTCAGGAAGATCCCCTGGAGGAGGGCTTGGCAGCCCAGTCCAATTCTTAACTGGAAAATCCCATGGACAGAGGAGCCTGGCAGGCAGGTGCAGTTACCAGGTGCTGCCAGGGCTGGAAGAGGCAGCCTTGAAGGCTTCCTGGCACATATATGATGCAGGGAGCAGGGGGGAGGTGCTGAGAAGGAACCTTCAGAAAGAGACTGCCAGGTGGGTGTAAGAGGGTACTCCTGGAGGAAGGCCCAGCCAGGAGGGCTGGAGGGCTGAAGCACTGGCGTGTTTAGGGGTCTGGCAGGGTGGCTTCTCAGGATCTGGGCTGGTGGGGAGTGTGGGGGCCAGGCCAGTGTGCTGATTCCCGCTCACCCAAACAGGCAACAGCGCGGCCTGGGCACCATCTGCTCAGTGAACACCAGCGCTTCCCAAGCCAACCCCCTTCCCCAGACTGTAAGGAAATCCACACTGTCTCCAGCATTCTGGTGCTCAGACCCGAAATGAGGAAACAGAGGCAACAGCTGATCCACGGTGGTTATGAAGACCTCTTGCAGGGTAGCAGCCGAAAACTATGGGTTTGGGAGTTGACAGATTGGCAGGCTGGAATTTCTGGGGCGGGAAGCCGGCCCTCTCTGGGACTCAGGTTCCCATCTGTAAAATGGGCCATGTCACAGATGGTTGATAGGTAAGGCACGGGTTTTGCACCCACAGGTTGCCCAGCGTGTCACCTTTTCTCTCTCTGACTCCAGGGAGGACTGGACAAAGACAGCGGCAGCGGCGGTGAGTGGGGGTACGGGAGACCCTGGTTCAGCCTGCCGGGGTTGGGGGGGCAGGGAGACTGGGGATCTGCTTCTGGGGGCCCCCACCCCAGGAGCGGCAGGCTGCACCCAGCCACGAAGGGGTTAACCCGCCTGGTGGGTGGGCTAACCCGCCTCGTGGCTCGGGCGTGGGAGGAGGAGCGCGTGGGGTGAGGACTCCTCGGTAGGTACTCCCTCCACCCGATCGCCGCCCGCCGGGTCCCGGCGGCCCTGAGCGCAGCCTCCCAGTCGACCGAATCCCCCGCCTCCCGAGTACCGGCAGCGGCCGCGGGTGCCCAGCGCCTCGGGCACGCCCAGCCCTGCGCTCCTCCTAGCAATTACATAATGGTGCCTCCGGCGCATACGCGCGGCGGCTAGGCCGCCTTTGTTATTGCGACCCGCCTCGGCAGCGCCCCACGAGTATTAATAAACCATCCGTCAACACGCCAGGCTGGGCTGTATTTATGTGAATTTGGGCTGGGCGCCTCCCCTCCACTGGGAAGAAGGGCAGCTGGCTCCCCCCTTCACCTTTTCTCTCTCTGACTCCAGGGAGGACTGGACAAAGACAGCGGCAGCGGCGGTGAGTGGGGGTACGGGAGACCCTGGTTCAGCCTGCCGGGGTTGGGGGGGCAGGGAGACTGGGGATCTGCTTCTGGGGGGCCCCACCCCAGGAGCGGCAGGCTGCACCCAGCCACGAAGGGGTTAACCCGCCTGGTGGGTGGGCTAACCCGCCTCGTGGCTCGGGCGTGGGAGGAGGAGCGCGTGGGGTGAGGACTCCTCGGTAGGTACTCCCTCCACCCGATCGCCGCCCGCCGGGTCCCGGCGGCCCTGAGCGCAGCCTCCCAGTCGACCGAATCCCCCGCCTCCCGAGTACCGGCAGCGGCCGCGGGTGCCCAGCGCCTCGGGCACGCCCAGCCCTGCGCTCCTCCTAGCAATTACATAATGGTGCCTCCGGCGCATACGCGCGGCGGCTAGGCCGCCTTTGTTATTGCGACCCGCTTCGGCAGCGCCCCACGAGTATTAATAAACCGATCCGTCAACACGCCAGGCTGGGCTGTATTTATGTGAATTTGGGCTGGGCGCCTCCCCTCCACTGGGAAGAAGGGCAGCTGGCTCCCCCCTCCCACCCCCAAGTCCCTCGACTCTGAGCCCCTCTGCCTCCTGGCCTTGGACAGCAGTCTATACCCAAGAATGGAAACACACACACACACACACACACACACACACACGCGCGCGCGCGCGCCCCCGAAGACTATGGGTCTCAGGCCCATCTTTTCCACTTGCCTGGTGGATGATAATCTCGCCGGGGGACTCATTACTCTTACCTGTAGAATGGGCCGAATAGCCAAGTGTCCGTTTAAATAAGAGAGTCTAGGAACTTACTCTGCTTTGTAAACTCTGAAGCCATCCTTCATAAACTTTAGCTTCATCAGAATTGCAGGGAAATCTGGTTGAAATGCAGATTGCTGGCCCAGCAACTCTGTCTCTTCAGAGTTTCCATTCTGTGTGTAATCTGAGGTGAGACCAAGACTTTGCGTTTCTAATCTGTTTCCTGTAACCATGCTTTGAGAACCACTTCTCAAAAGCCATTTATGAATTACTGTTATAAATGTAAGCGTATGCCCTTACTCCAGACTCGGATGACTACACTGGAGATGTGTGTACCCGTGCTAAGTTGCTTCAGTTGTGTCCAACTCTTCGAAACCCCATGAATGTAGCCCACCAGACCCCTCTGTCCATGGGGTTCTCCAAGCAAGAACACTGGAGTGGGCTGCCAGTTCCTCCTCCAGGGATTCTCCCCACCCAGGGATCAAACCCTTGTCTCTTACATCTATCTTCATTGGCAGGTTGCTTCTTTACTAGGGCCACCTGGGAAGCCCCACACTGGGGATGGGGCGGGGCCAAAGGTCTGCTCAGCCTTGCAGGAGATTCAACCATCTGTGCCCTGGTCAGCCTCACAGCCAGAGCCATCTGCAGCACTGGGCCTGGGGTTCCAATCCTGACCTCATTGCTTCCTGAGGTGTGGCCTTGGGCAAGTTATGTAACTCAACGGGCCTCAGTTTCCACATCTATAGCATGGGGCTAATACTGGGTACCAACCTCATAACATTTGTTAAGATGTGTGTGTGTGTTAGTTGCTCAGTCGTGTCCGACTCTTTGAGATCCCATGGGCTGTAGCCTGCCGGGCTCCTCTGTCCATGGGATTCTCCAGGTAAGAACACTGGAGTGGGTTGCCATTCCCTTCTCTTCAAAGAATCTTCCCAACCCAAAGATCAAACCGGAGTCTTCCGCATTGCAGGCAGATTCTTTGCAATCTGAGCCACCAGCGATCCTTTGTTATGATGAATACCTGTAAATCACCTAGATAGGCATCTGAAAGCTATCTACTGAGATGCCCATAGAGCCCTGTGGGGTGTGGTACCCAAGCCGTCTCACAACCTCCTGGGCAGGAGGCAGGTGAGGTGCTGCTCATGGCCCTAGTTGGCTACCCAAGGACCAAGGTCCTGACCTCATAGCCCAGAGTGGCTGCTGTATGCTATCACTGTGATGGGGTGCTGGGGGTCTCCCAAGCTGAAGATCCACTATCTGCTGTCCCTGACCCCAAAGCAATTCTTTTTTCAGTCAGGCAGGGTTCAGAGCTTTCAGAGTCTGAGGCTCTAATTTGATTTGCAGAAATGTCAGCTGTACCCACAAGGAGTAGTCCTTGCTCCATTCTGCCTGAGTTTTGGAAGCTGCCTTCTTCATACCAGCACAGAAAAACAGGTGTCCTGGGCCCCAGACAGCACTCATCCACCCCCTCAGAAAGGGCTGGCTGGGGTTGGCCAGTCCCAAGGCTGAGCTGTTACCTCCTTCCTTTAGAAGGGCTGAGCCTGTCTGCTTCCACCCTCATCGTAACGGGGTGCCTCTCCCCCAGGTGAGGAGCTGCTTGACTTTCTGTGGTCCTGGAGCAGCAACAGCAGCGGTGGGGATGATTCATAGGAGGGAGGGCGGCCGTGGAGGGAAGGAGCCTGGGCAGCTCTCCCTGAGCTGGAGGCAGGGGCCAGGCAGTGTTGGGGAGGCCGGCAGGGTCCCTGAGTTCCCAGCAGCTCCTCCCAATCCCCAAGGCTGCACTCAGCCTGGGCCTGCTGGGACTGGAGAGGAAAGACTCAGAGATCTTCTTACCAGACAGGCTCACAGGGAAGGAAGCAGCTCTGGAGGAAGTGAGGCAAACCAGGAAGGGGAAGCGGCAGGAGTTATGAGAGCCCATCTGGCCTGCTTTATGGAAGCCCTGGGTCCTGGGACAGCAGACTTTCGCCTGGGCCAACGCGGTGCTTGTGGCAGTTTCCACCATCCCCGGGCTTGACAGGGTTCACCCCAGAGCTGATCTTCCAGTTTCCAAAGCACCAGCCCCTCGGAGGCCCTCTCCCTCCCTCCTCTTATAGTCTTCCTACTAATAACATCAGCCACAACAGTTTGCTATGTGCCTTCTCTTTCTAAGGGCTTACCAAGCATCCTCTCTCTTACATTTCCAGTAACCTCTAGGAGATAGGCTCCACTATTATTCCAATTTTACAGACCAGGAAATTGAGGTTTAGAGAAATGAAATCACTGGCCCAAACCAAAGATGTGAACCCAGGTCAGTCAGTTCTTGGAAGGAGATCAAAGTAGTCAATCTAAAAGAAATTAACCCTGAATATTCATTAGAAGGACTGATGTGGAAACTGAAGCTCCAATACTTTGGCCACCTGATGCAAAGGACTGACTCACTGGAAAAGACCCTGATTCTGGGAAAGGTTGAAGGCAGGAGGAGAAGGGGACGACAGAGGATGAGATGGTTGGATGGCATCACCAACTCGATGGATGTGAATTTGAGTAAAGTCTGAAGTTGGTGATGCACAGGGAGGCCTGGCGTGCTGCAGTCCATGGGGGCACAAAGAGTTGGACACGGCTGAGCGACTGAACAACAGCAGTCTGTTCCCAAACCCCTGGGCTCAAGCACCACAGGCCTCTGACATCTTCCTCCTCTACACGTCTCGCCCCTGCCCCCCCCACCCCCCTCGCATCCCCAAAGAGGGGACCCTGGTGAGACCTATCCCCAGTCCCTAACATCAAAGACTAGACCAACCTGCACTCCCCCAGCCTCTCTCCTCCTCTCTTGGGTGCCAACACTGGTCCCACTGCTGGAATTTTTGAAATCTAATTGCATCTACATCCTCCCCCAGGGATTCACAATCCACAAGTGATTTCTAACCACAGACACTGGCATTCCCTGTGCCCACGCCACCTTCCAACACCCACCTGCGTGTGCCACACAGACACTCAGGCACAAAGGAGGTGCTACCGCCCCACTGCTGCCGGCTGGGCCCGGGGCAGATGGAGCCCCAGCTGTTTCCAGGCTCCGGTGGGAGGCGGGAGGGAAGTGACCCCAGCTGCTCCACCCGCACCCCCACCTCCACCCCCTGGGGCTTTGAGGGATTCATTTCACAATAATGAGAATCGCAGTATGAATGATAATAATAAGAATCCACATTTCCAGTTTGCAAACCGTTTGCATCTCATCACCTCACGTGACTCTCACAAGCACAAGAGGCAGGTACTTTTGTTTCCATTTTTCAGGAGCTGTAGAGGGCCTCATGGCTGATTAGAAGCAGAACCCGGGTCCTAACCCCTTTCTCTCTCCCTGTCAGTTAACGTTCCCTGTCCTGTGTTGTAAATCATCATGACATCTCACGGCTACCATGTGTCAAGCATCTATTCTTGCCTAGATCTGGGCAGCACTTTAAAGTGCTGGTTTTGGGGAATTTGCTGGCAGTCCAGTGCTTAGGACTCTACACTTCTGCTGCAGGGATGCCAAGTTCAAGCCATGGTCCAGCATCTAAGATGCCTGAAGATGTGTGGCATGGCCAAAACAAATAAAATCAATGTGTCAGTTTTTATACTCTTTACATTTATGTTCATTGTAAAAATGAGGTAACTCAGAAATGTTAAGGGTAGAATGGCAGTCTAAAGAATGTTCCTGCAATAGAAGCACATCACTCTAGAAAGCTGTATAGGAAGGAAAAGAACAGAGCTTCCAATGGGCTCTTTAGGGAAAGTGGACACCAAGGATAATGCAGAATGCCTTTTCCTTCTCCTCTGCCCCCCACCCCACCCCCTCAAGCATTCTGACTGTTACTGTCAGCTGTTTCTACTGTTGCTGTTGACTTTATGTGAGTATTTATGTCTCCCAGGAGCTGTGAGCTCTTCAAGGACTGGGACCGGGACCTTGCAGCCAGCACCTTGCCTGGCACACCAGAAGGGCCCAGTCAACAATGCCTCCTTCACAAAGGATGAAGGAGCTTGGGCTCACCCCTCCCATCTGATGGGCTTAGGAAACAAGAACAGAGTCGAGTCACCCAGGGCTCAAGGTTCATCTGCATCAAACACCACTGAGGCGTGAAGCCCTCCGCTGGCCCCTCATCCACTCTTCCCCGGCTTCTGCTTGTGTGCCGCTAGCGACAGGGAGCTCGCCTCTACTGACGCAGCTCCTTCTGCACTGGAGGCCTTGAAGCCATCCCTACAACCTCCTTCTACTGATATAAGGCAGGCTCTTGGGCATATGCAGGAGTCATACCTAGTGGGGCACTAGAAGTGTCCCCAAGTCAGTGGGGGCAATCAGGTGACACTGCACACCAGCGAGGCGGGTGCCTGCCCTTGGGCATGCTGCCGCGAAGGCAGGAGGACTGACCAATGAACTCTTCATTCCCGCTTGAGCCAGTCCTGTTTAAGGCAGTGAGCTGAGTGGTCACAAAGGCTACTTCCAAGCCCTGAGACTCCATCAGGTAGATTTTGGGTCTGTGCTTCACCAACACTCCTAGGAACAGTCCTGATCTGTATCCATCCATTCATTCACTCATTATTGGCTATCACTGGCCAGGCACTTGGCTGGCAGCAGGGATGGTGACACTGTGGGCCACCGCACTGCCTCGGGATCAGAGTTGTTACGTTGCTAATTAGACAGCTAACCGTCACTGAGCCCTTCCTGTGAGACAGGCACTTCCTGTTTACTTCCGTGTAAAGGGCATAGCATTTCCCACCCAGTCCTGACTCCCAGGAGGGTGATTCGAGTCTGCTGGGCACCCCAGCTCTGAGCACCTGATACAGTGTGAGTTGCTGCCATTTACATCTCCACAATAACCATAGGGGCTCCTCGTTTTGGTTGCCCCATTTTGTGCACTGAGAAATTCACACCGTTAGAAGCTGGGTAACTCGTCTGGGGCCACACAGTTCCCAAAAAGCTGAGTCAGGATTTGGATCTGGGCCGTCCAAGATCCCGAAACCTGAATAAGGAATGGGTGCAGAAAAAAAAGGAAAAAAGTCAGAGCTGGAGTCAAAAGGCCCACCCAGCTAGAAGCCTGGGGGAACCACTCACCTTTCTTTGTCCCCTTTGTTTATCTTGCGAAGAAGAGGGAGTTTGTCAGCAGCCTTGCCTCCCTCTTCCAGCCACCTCCTCCCTCATTGAGACCATCAGCCAAGATAGAGAGGCAGGTGTTTTTTTTCTAGGGAGGAGGTTGGTGGGAGGTGGGGTAGGGAAACACATTACTGGTAACAAAGGATTGAAATGAACCCAGAATCTTGGTGTGTGTCGGGGCAGTTGTTGCTGTAGGAATCTAGTTTTACGTTGAAAGGTTCCCAGAAAGCCTGAGATTCCCAAACTCCATTCTTACCCCTCTTCCCCACCACAGGATGTGTGGACATAAAAGGACTCACCACAGTGCCCCGCCCTCCCCCATGGTGCCAACGAGCCCCAGATAAGATCCTTATCCCTGACAGTGCAATTTGCAGCAACCTGGCTGAGGTC